>CAKNYM010036243.1:0-23278 GCA_932195095.1 Andricus curvator | reverse complement strand
ATTAAAAAATGTTTAATTTTCATAGAATTTATATAAATTTTATTTTTGAATCGCGACCGTTAGTGCTACAAAGGCGCGCATTCCAAATAAGGAAGTTATGCTGCCGTACCCTGTATCACAAAAGAAAATGCAATTATGCACCGACTTTCCTGGTTAGTTTTCCATCAGATCTTAATAAAGGCAATTCTTTCATCATACTAAAAAGTTATAAATAATATATTGGCGTTCGAAATTTCGCCCAGCTGTTCGTCAAACTTCTTGAGATAGCGCTGCAAGCTACTCCGAGGAACGCCATAGGCTATGGCAGTCGGTATCACGGGCTCATTGTCGATTTTGCACCGCCTAATGGCTTCGAAGTATGCATTCCAATTAATTTTTGAAGTTGGCATAGCTAAAAATACACAGAAAAATCCGTGGAAATTCTGTGGAAACATTATTTTCAATTTTTTTGGTTTTTGTGACAATTAAAACTTTTTTTCTCCAATGCCTCCCGGCCAAGGCTCCGCCCCTGGACCCCGTCAGAAGAGGTTATGTTTACACTAACAACAATTTTCGACAGTTTTTTTAGACAAACACACGCGCTAAGTAAACAGAATAAGGTGCCCACAACTGATAAAATATTGGTGCCCACAACTGGAAAAGAACTGTCAAAAAATGACCAGCAAATTTTTTAGTGCGAAAATTTTGATGAAACCGATATAAAATCACAGAATATGTTAAATTTCCTTTATAAATATAGGATACTTACTTTTTTGCAACAATTCACTTAGGTTTATCGCACTTCAAATACAAGAAAAAACTACATCACCGTCGATTTTGACGGATGAAAAGATGTAATCGACTTTGGCGACTACGCGAATGCGGCTGTTCACTTCGGTGTCAGCACTAAATCATCGTGCCAACATTACGCACAAATGACAATCCTCAGATCAGCTGTTTCTGCTCACTGTCGAAATTTATGCCGGGGTGCCCACAACCGGGTGATGCCCCAAACTGGGCAACTTTCCCTACATTTCTTCGGTTAATTGTAATTTTAATACATATAAAATGTATGTGTATTTAAATTATAATTAACCGAAAAAAAAAAATTTATTACCATTGGAATTTTATGTTACTGTTACTGAAAATTACGAAAAAATTAAGGATTCTTACGAATCATGTAACTGAAACACGATTCAGTTAGCGCTATTGAAAATTGCGAACCGTTTCGTAATTTTACGAAGCATGTAGCGGAGTTTTTCGTAATTTTCAGTAACAGTGACATAAAATTCCAATGGTAATAAAATTTTTTTCTAGTGTAATTATGTGTTAAGTTAATACGATGAAAAGATCCGCTAGCTTTCATTCCTCTTAGTCAAGAGGTTTCAGAGTTCTGTGTTACGTTTTTGGTGTCATTTGTTGGAGTTAAATAAGTGGACCCAATAAACATGACTTTATCCATTTTCCCTTCCACGCACATAATATTGCATATTATGGTCAAATATTTTGTCATATTACTCAGAAAGATGTCCTTTATCGATTTCTGTAATTAAATTCTTATTATTTCGCGGACCCAATAACCATCATTTAACACACACACACTCGGCCTTGACTTCAATATTAGGGGTGAGCAAAATGCATCAAATCTTATCCATCTCGAGTACTCACTCCTGAAGGCCCGGATTAAGGAAGCACAGGAGAAAAACTTCCACGAACAGCTCCTCGACCAGAGGATGCACGGCATCTTCCACAGAAATGTGGAAGATCACTCGATGTCGTATGAGCTAACATTTGCTTTCCTGAAATTACGTGGATTGAAGTCGGGCACGGAGGGCTTCATTTTGGCATGTCAAGACGGTGTCATTTCCACTCTAGCATACCGTCGCCACATTTTGAGCCAAGACATTCCCGATGATAGCTGCAGAGCGTGTCATGCACACCCCGAGCATCTAGGACACATTCTATCTAGTTATCATTGAACCACTCCAAACGAGTATAGTAGAGCCGGGACGGCAAGCATATTAGTCGCAGATACCTTATTCAACGCCGACAGATTGGAAGACCAAATCTGTCGAAGATGATGCTTTTATCTGCTTCAGAGAGACTGCTTCACTGCTGTTACGTCCTGAGTACTTTTCGACGATATTCTTAGCACTTTCAAGTTTGATTTTACCAGAGGCATAGATCTTCGGGTCATCCATATAAAATACATGAGTGACCTTATGCTCGCGATAATTAGTGTCGCCACAGATGTATCCAGACGAATTTTGTAGTGCAAGAGAAAGAGGCAGAAGTGTGATGCAAAAAAGCAAAGTGCTCAAGGTATCGCCCTGAAAGACGCCCCTCGGGAAGGTAACATTGTTTGTTGTCACACGATAATTTCCAGATGAGATAGTACATGTAGTTTGCCAAAGGAGCATCAGTCTCTCTCTCTGCATCTCACTGTGTGTGGATGCACCGTCAAGCTATCCAACAGACAGATGATAAGTCTGTGAGAGGTTGAATTAAATGCTTTTCGGTAGCCAATCTAGGCCATTCACAGGACGCGCTGATGGGCTGCAGCGTTTTACAGACGCGCCTGTCAATTAGCAGGTTCTCTCGGCAGCCTGCTACACCTTTTTTTGAGCGACCTTGTTCATGCATCTCTCTCCACACAGGCCCAATTCTTCGAACAATCCTATTGTTTAGGACAGCTGTAAAGATCTTATACAGTGTGTTCAAACATGTTATTGACCTGTAATTCTCTGAGTTGGACAAGTTGCCTTTTTTCGGTATGAGTAAAGTGCGTTCTAACACCAGCCCCTGCGGAATGAGCGTTTCCGAATTTAATTATGAGGTGAATATTTGGGCCAAATGTTGATGTGTACAAGTAAACTTCTTGCAGCAGAAGTTCTTGATACAATCTGCTCCTGCAGAGGAAAATTTCTTTGTGCCTCTAAGTGCTTTCTTTACCTGTTTGGCAGTGATTAGTGGACATTTCTCCGCAGATGTTATGAGGTTGTCGCAAAACTCCTTGAAGCAAATGATATTATCAGCATCCTCTTTCAACTTCAGTGTTTTCGGGATCCTGTATACCTCTCTCCTGAAAGTCTCTACCTCGTTCGGCTTGGGTAGATTTTTGACAGAAACAGGCTCATCACTGAAGAGGCGCGATGGTTCAGCGAGAAACTGTAGATTTTCCCTGATCCATCTCTCCCTCTTCTGTATTCTCCTCCTTGCGTCAGATAAAACCCATATTTTGTCAGCAATATGCTGTTATGTAGTTAATGTTATGTAGTCAATCACACACTGAATACGGGACGCATTCTGTCTTGCCCATCCAATCTTCTTGTTCAGTTGATGTAACCATCTTTTGGTCTTTTGATCCGTCGTTGGTTTTAGCCTTCGATTTGAATCGGCCAATGCTCTCGCTGCACCACAAACTGAACAATTCATGGTCCAGAGGTAGGACTCCTCCGAAACATCCATTTCATCCAGATCTTGGGGCTTAGGAGGAACCTGCATGACAATGTTCCTCCTTGTCCTGAAATCGCGATCATCTTTCGGAAAGTGTCTGCTTTCTGTGGTTGCTCTTAATGTAGCTTCCTCATCTTTGTCTGCAGATTGTTCAAGAAGCAGTTGATCAAGCGCTCCGCGTACATATCCAGTTTTCAAGAGGTAGGTACGTTGATTTCGCAAAGACTGATGCGAAACGTGCTGAAGCCCTGGGTGTTTCTGGCACCACAGTGTGTACATATGCCCCATAAAGCCTCTGTGAGCAGGCATAATGCTGGCATCGTAGCAGTCTAGCGAGTCATCCTTGAGTTGATTCTTCCACTCAATGTGGACGTTTTGCCGGTTCGTCGTCGTGTTTCCATCTAAATTATTTTCAGCACCCGTATCCCAGCCCGGTTTCCCAGAGTCACCGTTCAGGACACCTCGCTCAGGTACAATTCAGCTTTTGCAACCGTTGTTACGCCTCCGCTTAGGGGTTATTCCTTCGGGACCATTCCTGGAAAACTGTCCGCGACTGCTCATGAATTATTGTAACCATATTCAACAGAAACCCTTGGTACATGGACCCTCTATCCGCAGCCCGAGGACGCGTGCGGTAGCTTTGTCATAGGCCCTTCGGTTTGATTCCAGAGGAATCAAAACCGAAACCGAAACATATATAATTTAAAAAAAAGTTAAACAACCACCGCAGGGTCCCACTAAGAGCAACTGCCATCCAACAAAATGTCAATAGCCCCCAGTAGCAC
The DNA here is from genome assembly GCA_932195095.1 of Andricus curvator. Lineage (NCBI taxonomy): Eukaryota > Metazoa > Arthropoda > Insecta > Hymenoptera > Cynipidae > Andricus > Andricus curvator. The sequence continues at coordinate 19,058 of CAKNYM010036243.1, read as the reverse complement.
CGCGGTAAATCACATCTATGGCCACGTCTCACAACCGTGAGATGGGTGGTCATTGGCAACGACAAAATCACAACGACAGGCCGGCGAAACCCTCGTGTGTCTTGAGGACACGAAGCGACCCAAGGATGACAGCTTTCTGCATTCATCTGGCAAGAGCCTTGGCATATTTTTGGCACGCGGGTATGGCTTTAAGGCTACGAACCAGTGACAGTTTCGCACCTCCGAGAGCACCTATCACAAGGACAATTACTTGTACCGAATATTTTGGGTACAGTCGTTGTAGCTCTCTTTTAAGGTCTTGATACCTCTCCTCTTTATATATATAAAATCTCTAAAAGATATTGTAGATTTCGGTTGGACGATTATCGTGTTCTTCTGCTATATGCGCGTGGCACGAGGCATCTGTGGGTTAGACAGCAATGGAACATGTGACGATTGTCACGATTAATCGTTTTCGCCTGCTATATGCGTGTGACATGAGGCATCAGTGCGTTAGACAGTAATGGAACGTGTCACGATTTTCGTTCTTTAGTTGAAGTCATTGATCCGAACAGAGCCGCCTTGATCTGAGCTTGCTTGGATTTTAGTGACATTCGTTGGCTGCAGTGCGCGTCTGCATTTGAATTTCAAATACGTACGCGACCTAAAACCAATGAGCGCCATTCGTTCGAAGCATGCGCATGTCAATGTGGCGTTTTCGGGATCACTGTTGGAAATAGTAATCGAATCGAATTGTACTTCGAGTTCGATAATACGACAACGTGTTTCTTCTTATTTGGTAATGTGATCTGCGTGTTGCATATAATATTAATGAATGATGAAAGAAATAAAGTTGGTGAGTAATGAGAAGAGTATAGCGTCATGGCGTTTTACTGCTCCGTTCTCCTTACATCTCTTACAAGTTCACATAACCACTATGCCTTATGCTTATCTAAACCTATACTCGCTTCGCCTTCTTACCTACAAGTTTTTGAATATTATCTTACTATCTATTAACTATTATTATCTAGCAATTGCGCGAGACCTTCCAGGGCCTCCATTTCCTCTTACCATTACTTTTCAAGCTTTTCGAAGACACGCAACACTAATTTTCCTTATCCATATTTCAATTTTGGGTTTCTCCTCCCCATGCATTCTCTCTTCCCTTTTCTCTGCTAAGCTCTTCACCCACTTTTCCCCTTGTCCACAACCGCTCAGTATCCACTTAACTTCATCTACCACGCTGTTTCCCCCTTCCTCTTCCCCTGCACATCTCTCCAACACGTGCTCCCAAGATTCCCTTTCATACCCGCATACCCTATACATTTTCGTTTCTTCAATCATCCAATATTTACACTCATTCATGCCTTCTCCCATTCTGAAACGTATCATCCTGGACCACTTGCACTCCTTTTTCAATTTCCCTAGATATTCTGGGACCCCTTCCATTTTGATGAATCTATACCATTTATTATATTTTGACTCCATAATCTTTTCCCACCTCTTCTCTACCTGCTTCTTACTCATTTCCCCCTCTACTACCTGCCACTCCCTGCCCTTGCCACACATTCTCCATTATCCATATATTATAAGGTGAGTAATGAACTATAACCTCAATTGTGATGGTAGTCTGTTTTTAAGCTTTTTACGCAGACAAGAAGTTTTCAAATTAATCATTTGTACACTCTGCAATTGTGATTTCTATTATAATTTAATTATAGTTATAATATGAAATATCGTTCGTGAAACTCATGTACGTTTCGGTTTTACTTTACCTATAGGATTAATATGTCCATTTCCTTATAGTGACATATTTGAATAATTACTTTTTTCGGTTTTAATAGAAGTATGTCAGAGATCTGTGTATGTCTACAGATCAAACATTTTATAATTTAAAAAGATGTTCAAATTAAGCTTTTTTACGCTCTTAAGGGACACTCCTATTTCAAAGAAAATCACCGATATTTTGAGGAATTGATTTTGATAATTTGATGGGACTTCAAAGAAGTTTAAAGACTATAGAGTATTATTTGAATCCAAGGAATTTTCAAGAGTTTTAAACAATTTGAAGGAACTTCAAGAAAATTAGAGGATTTGAAAACTTTTAGAGTTTTCTTTAAGATTCCAAGGATTTTTCATTTTATTTCAGTAATTTAATTGATTTCAGAGGATTTTAAATATTCTTGAGTAATTTAAAAGATTCCGAAGCATTTTCAAAAGCTTTAAAATGTTTTAAGTGCTTTTTGAAGTTTTAAAAGGTCTTGAAATATTTTGGGGAATTTCTAATGACTCCAATGATTTTTTTTTATTTGAATAATTTGAAGGAATTTCGAAGGATTTGAAATATTTTAGGCTGTTTTTTAAATTTTTATTTGATTTTAAAGAGATTAAAAAAGTTTCAAGAATCCAAGAAATTTTCAATTAATTTCAGTAATTGATTTCAGAGGATTTTAAATATTTTAGAGCATTTTTAAAAATTTTAAAGGCATTTCACCAAATTTTCAATTTTCAAGGAATTTAAAAAAAGTTTGAAGGATTTGAAAACTTTTAGATTATTCTAAAAGATTCCAAGGAGTTTTCAATTGATTTCAGTAATTTAATTGATTTCAAAGGATTTGAAATATTTTTCAGTATTTTAGAAGATTCCAAGGCATTTTGGAAAGCTTCAAAAAGTTTCAAATTTCAAGTAATTTAAAAATATTTCAAATAAATATTTAAGGAATTTGAAAAGACTTCAAGGCATTTCCAAGAGATTTCAATAATTTAAAAGAATTTCAACAAATTTTAAAGGATTTAAGAACTTTCAGACTATTTTAAAAGATGCCGAGATATTTTCGAAAGCTTAAAAAAGTTTCAAGTGATTTTTAAAGAATCGAAGGATTTTTTTTTATTTCAATAATTTGAAAGAATTTCAAAGGATTTGAAAACTTTAAGAGTATTTCAAACAAGTATAAGGAATATTTAATTGGTTTCAGAGAATTTGAAATATTTTAGAGTATTTAAAAAGATTCTAAAGCATTTTCAAAAGATTTGAGAAAATTTGTATGGGCTATTGTATCAAAAAGTTTCCCAAAATTTCGAAAATATAAATCGATTTTATAGGACCAATGCCAGGGTTTGGGGTATATTAAAAGATTCCAAGGAATTTTCAATATATTTCGGTAACCTGCTAGGATTTGAAATGATTTAAAATATTTCAGGGTACTTCAGAAGATTTCGAAGCACTTTCAAGAGATTTACAAACTTTAAGGCATTCCAAAAGATTTTGAAGTTGTTGAAATATCTTAGGGTATTTTAAAAAGATTTCAGGAATTTGAAATGATTCATCTCTTCCTCTTTTTTCCTTTGTTATTTATTTGTCTCTAATGAGGCCGAAAAGGAGGTAGTTTGGAAATGTAATTTTGATTTGTGAATGTATTTCATGCTCTTTTTGCATGAAATTATTCATGAGAAAGTAGATTTCATTTCGATCGCAAATAAAAAAAAACGATTCTAAATATTTGAGGGCTTTTTAAAAGGGCACTTTGAAAAGATTAAAAAAATGTAAAGGAATTTCTAAGCGTTTCACTGAATTTAAGGTGTTTGAAGAATTTGCATAGGGTATTAGAAAGTTTCCTGGAATTTTGAAAAATATGGAACAATTTTGTAGGGTCTATTATGATTACAATTCACAAATCCCATTTCGAGAGATTTATCTTAAACAAGAGATCTCTTATTTACACCCAGAGTAATCAATTTCGGCACTCCTTTATTTTTGTTATAATTTTATTTATTTGCTCTGTTTTGTTCTATGTTATGTTATCGTTAGGGTCCATTTTTCCTTTTTACTTGTGTCACTATCCTGTTTGATTATGCTGGTTGTTATGTTAATTTTGAGGGCATAGGGCTCTTCTGATTTTCTTTTTGTAATTTCTTGATTCCGCGGTTTTCAGCGTAAGCCATGCAGGTCCTGTCATCCACACAAAAGGACGTTCGAAATCCACCACCGTCTCAGCTTCGTCAGAACTTCGCAGCCAGGGTTTCTATTGTGAACAGACTTTCTAGGTTTTTTATGCCATTTTCTTGTGTTTTTTCGTTACCGGGAGCATCGACGAGTTCACTCCGCACCTGCAGTAAGGAGAAAGGAGCTTCTCGTTCTCCACATCGACACCAGGATACAGCCGGCCCTGAAAGCGAGAATGAACGATTCTCGTCTCTCCTACATGCGGCGGATGACAAGGACTGGAGAAAATAAGAAGGAAAGATAGGACGAACGAATCAAGAGTGGACCTCGTCGGATGTCTCCCTCCCCACCGTTGCGAATCATGGGAAGTAAGTTCGCGCGCGTCAGCCCTCCCCCTTTAAACATGTTTTCGCCCGTTTCCTATAATACGACGATACGCATTACAGTCTCTCTCTTTTACGTGTGAACTCTAAATGCAAATATTAGCAGCGTTCCCGTCTTCCAAATATTAACAAAGGTAGGACCCCGTTTCGTTTGAATGGTTTACCCAAGCCAATTTTTTTTTCTTGTTAATGGATCACTCATTCTTCCTTGGCTAAATCACTCTGATTATTGTTGATAAATTGATTGCGAAATATTATGTGTGTGTGAACATTAGCACGATCTGGAGTGCCGAAATGCCTAAAACTGATTAGCAGGATACCGAAATGCCGATAAATAATAATTTTACCCATGTTCTCGATCCCTTCCCCCTTATTTTTGTGTACCGGAATACCGATAATCCTTAATTTTACCGATGTTATCGACCCCCTCCCCCTTATTTTTGCGTACCGAAATGCCAATAATTAATAATTTTACCGATGTTTTCGACCCCTTCCCCCCTTATTTTTGTGTAATGCAATGCCGCTAATTAAGAATTTTACCCATTTTCTCGACCCCTTCCCCTTATTTTGTGCCCCAACATTCCGATAATTAATGATTTTGACCAGTGTTCTCAATCCCTCACCCCCTTATTTTTTTGGTGTACTGAGATGCCTAAAAATAATTAATGATTGTTATTAATGTTATCGATCCTTCCCCCTCAATTTTTAAGTACGGAAATACCAAGATTAGTGATTTTTACTGACGATATCGATCCCTCTCCCTTAATTTTTTTTGTGCGCACCGAAATCCCGATAATTAATCATTTTTACCGATGTTCGCGATTCCAAGGGATAACCCTTTTGTGCCTTTAATTGTGTCCTTAATTTTCTAAAATTATTTCCCCAATTAATTTATTCATCTCAAGCCTTTCCCTTTACCCTAAAATTATAGTATGTTTTATAATCCCGTCCCCTTTTCGCTATATATGACTTATTTATCTCTAATATTTTTACCCCATAATTATAGTATGTTTTGTAATGTTGTCCCCTTACCGACCCCCTTAATTTATTTATCTCGACCCTTTTGGCCTTAACTCGTAAAGTCAATTTAATTGCGTAATTTTAGTCTTTACCTTCTCCTACCAAAAATTTATATTTTGAAACCCGTTTGTATCTATTTTTGTGAACCCCCTTTGGCACTTGTTTTATAACCCCTTTGCGGTTATCTTTTTGAAACCCATTTGTACCTATTTTTGAGAACGCCTTTGGCTTTTATTCTAGAACCTCATTTGCATTTATCTTTTAGAACCCCCGGAACCTTTTTTCACGTTTCGAAGTTTGTTCATATATTGTATTTTTCTATGTTCGATGTATTTTTATGTTTCTGTCTCTTTAATTTTGGTTTTACTTTTCTTCGTTATCCATTTTGATACCTTTTATCTTTTGTTACCTTTTATTATCTTTATATCATTGCTATTACTCTCGAGACTTCTTATATTTTTGATTATTTTATACTTGGATAACTTAATGTCTTTTGCCTTTTTCTTGATATTTTAGATTAGGTTATCTTTGAGTATCTTTTATCTTTCATTCTCTTTTTTTTACTTTTTTTATTTTGGATTATCGCTTGTTTAAATTAAGGTGTACCCTTTTTACTGAGTTTTGTGAGGTTTTCGTCTATCGTTCAGCCTGAAAAGTTTAGCGTTCAGTGAGTTTCCCCTTTACCTTTTGGAATATAGATTCCGTGTATCTTTACCGTTTCTCACTCAGTTTAGTTGAATTGGTTCACCTTTCTCCCAATCAAGGACTGGGCCCAAAAATTTAGGTTCTTCTTTTCGTTCTAATTGTTTGTTCAAAAAGTCTTTTATTTCGATTAGGGTCTATGTGCGCTCTTTAGAGGGACCACCTGATTAAATATTTGATTTGGGAAAAATAGCGTTACAGTTGACGTCCAACGTGGAGCCCAAAAATTAAAAATGGTCTCATATTTCTTACAAAGCTTATTTTTCAATTTTAAATTTTGAACGTGCCAGAATATTTTATTCCGGCCAAACGTATTCTTGGTGAGTAAAGCCCTCAAGTATCTAATTAGCGACCTTAGCTCCCCTATTATGAAATATAGATAGGTATCCCAGCGATTAGTTTTACGGCAGGCACTCCGGATTATCTAAATGAATATCAGTGTTTACATTTGATAGCGGTTTCTCTTGGACAGAGTAATTAGTGAGGCATATTCTCGTTCCTTATCTCTATTATTTCGATTACTTACTTGTTTACATTTTGTATTGATTGTGTCTGGAGACAATAACACCTATTGTGCTTTCTTGCTTCTTATCTCTCTAATCCAATCCTTTATATCGACACCTGCGTTTATATTTGAAAGTGATTTCACTTGGTGAAAGTATATCTACGGTTATCTGTTTCTGCTTATTATCGTTCCCTTTCGGTGATTACCTTTTTCTGATCACACGTCATTAAGTGCCCTTGAACCCCCCCCCCCCTCCATAAACAGAGAACCCTCTCGAGGCTCGGGATAAATATGGATGGGGATAAGCAATTAACTTCCTGGGGTTGTAATCTAAATAAAGAAGAACTTCAACATCAATTGGAGAAAAGGACTCTTTCCACAGAAGCGAACATTTCAACCCTGCGCGAACGGTTAGTAAAGACCGTAAAACGTAGTAGGGACTCAGGAGATTCTTTTAAACCATCCCTCACCCTTTCTCGAGAAGACGCCAGCCAGATGGAAGGAACCCCTACTACCCCCACAGGTTCGCTGAAATCCCTCCGCATTGAGAACCTCGAAGACCCCCCTCAACCAACAAGCACAGAAAGGGCTGGTACTACTTCACAGACTGAAACGCCCCCCTAGGTCCTGAAACAAATACCGATCCTAAAATCAAACCGAGAATACTGAATAAACATGCCACGATTAACCGGCAAGATAGTCAGACAGCAAATAAAAACTATGGCAGTCACGAAGACGAAACGAGGACCGTTACCCTCTATTGCGAAACAGGTACACCCCGTAGAAACCCTGTCAACAGAAATAATAAGTCTCGACCCCCCCCCCCCTCTATGGAGACCCAGATCCCTGTACAGAACCAAACTTTCACCCCCTTTAACCCCCGTCGAAACGTACGCGGGTCCAGTACATGGAGTCCTCGCGGCCCTCCTATTTAGCCCCAGGAGAAACCCCTCCTTCTCATTGTCCATACCCCGATTTATTATATACATATCCCGGTCGCACATCCACAGCGTATTACGACGCATATCCCTCGCGTTGCTCGCCAGTCACTTTCCAGAATGCACAACCCTTCCCCCACTCTACGCGGGAAGAACACTACCCCTCGCGTCAGTGTGACCCCCTACATGAAGACCTACCTCTCTCTCGCCGCTTTCGCCCCTTCCCCCACGCACCGCGTGAAGACCCTCACCCATCCCGTTATCGGGACCCATCATACGAAGATCATCACCCCTCTCGCCACTCCCCCCACCCTTCCACACGCACAGCGTGAAGGACCCAACCCCTCTCGTTACAGGTATACAACTTACAACGACCCCCTTTTCTCTCGCCGCTTACACCCGACTTATGACGACTTCCCCCTCCTCCGATCCTATTATTATCGAGATGCCTTTTTAATGCGAATCCAGGACGGTCGAGGACTAATGCCCATCTGTGACGTCGACCTGATGAGGGTGATCCCTTTTTCTTATCAAGGATCGCTCTCAACTGGTCGAGAGGATCCCAAAGGCTGTGGCGAACTCTTAACGAGTTCACTAGGGCTTTCAGGTCATGTTCGGAGATTCGGATTTCCAATTTGAATTGAGACAGGAGATCCACCAAAGAACCCCAGGGGAAAAGGAGTCGGTCTCTGATTACCTAACTTGTATGTGGACAATGTTTGACAGGCTCATTCCCGAGATGCTAAAAGCGGAGGAAATCAGTTATGCGCATAGGAATCTCCTTCCGAGACCACACTTAACCCTGCCAAGAAACCAGATAAGAGATTCCGCACATCTAGAAGAGCTCGCGAGTACCGTAGAAAAAAGCTATCGTGCGGCGAAAAATTATAAACCACCCCCTCTTCCCGAACGATCTCTATTGCCCGAGTTGGCCCATAGGGACCCTCAGGATAGGAAGCCGGATAGGCAAACGGGCAGGTGACCGTAGAGAGATAGATTTGATAGGCGGAACGACAGGATCAGGTTCTTAGAAGAGAAGCCCAGCGAAAACTTCCTTCACGAGGAACCAGTGGACCTCGCGTATCTGCCCCTAGAAAACACTAACAGAGGACCGAATAGAAGTCAACCCCAACCCCCTAAAAATTCCGCCATCCCCTCATATGCCGACTCAAAAACTGCCCCCTCTAGAATAAACACACCCCAACCCCCTACTACCTCTCCCGAAAAGAACCCCTCCCACTTTAAAACCGACATGGCCCCCAAGTGCTGGAATTGTGGCGAAAAAGGCCACAGGTGTAATGAATGTAAAGAGCCCAGGAAAGTATTCCCGAAAAACCAAAAGAGAAAAACACACGCGGACTACGAGATTAATCGAGGTCGACTACTTAGAATCAGCAGTAGACTTTTCAGATTATAAAGGAGATTACACCCTCACTGCCTACGACCTGACCCTTTTTATTTCTAGAAATAGGATTTTTATCAATGCAGAGGAACTAGAAATAGCCTCCAAGGTTCCCAACATTAGATTCAAAAGTAAAAATCCTGTACTGCCTGTGATCCATCCAAACAACGCCTTCTTAAAAGAGAGGGAAAAGGAGTCGCTAAAAAGAAGTGGCGAAAAATTCCACAGGTTTCATTAATGTAAAAAGCACAGGAAACTATTCTGCTTCGGCTGTGGTAGAAAAGAGACCTATAAATCGGAATGCCCTAGGTGTTCGGGAAATTAAAAGATGAGGTATGTTATAGGGTTAACATACCTTCAGTAAAACGAAATAAACCCCTTTCGAAAATAGAAGCCCGAAAAACCAAAAGAGAAAAACACACGCGGACTACGAGATTAATCGAGGTCGACTACTTAGAATCAGAAATAGAATTTTCAGATTATAAAGGAGGTCACATCCTCACTGCCTACGACCTGACCCTTTTTATTTCTAGAAATAGGATTTTTATCAACGCAGAGGAACTAGAAATAGCCTCCAAAGTTCCCAACATTAGATTTAAAAGTAATAATCTTGTACTGCCTGTGATCCATTCAAACAACCCCTTTTTAAAGGATCTTAAAGTGCAAAATTAATTAATTTCAGTGACTATGAACCAAAAAACTAGAGAAATCCCACCGGACGACAATCCCGATATGCCGATCCCTGTACAGATAACGACTTCTTCAAACCTCGAGAATATCGTCCGCACCCCAAAAGTTTCCCCTTCAGACACCTTCACACCCCAACCCCTTTGCGAGCCCTATTACTCTAACCTCCAGGAAATTAGCCCTAACTTGTACCTCCCAGAAGACCCTAAAGGGATCCCTGGATATGAATTTTGTTCAACGACCCCCATCCCGGTTTACAACCTCTCTAAACTCCCTTATCAACCTGTACCCCTCTATGGTCCACAACCCTTGATGTACTTGGCAGTAGAAATCCAAGGGAAATAAATCAAAGCCTTCGTAGATAGTGGCGCTTCCAGTCAAACAGTTAAATAGAATTAGTATCCCAAGAAATAATAGCTCCGGTTAAACTCAAAAGTCAGGAAGAAACTATTGGCATCAGAGTACTTAAATCATTTCCTTCTTTTGCGATTGGCTTAGACTTTTTAAGAATATCCAAAATGAATGTATATTTCGAGGACAGAAAACGAAATTTCAAAAATAATCCGAGTCAAATCTTCTCTTTCGAATCTCAAGCGGAATCTTTTGAAACTTGCTGTGGTATTAGAGGACCAACTTTAGAAGAAGATATTAAACTTCAAGACTTTCTAAAACAAGAATTACCTGAATCACTAGGGAAGTACGGGTTAACAAATTTGAAGAAACATATTATAGACGTAGGGAATCATCCACCTATAAAGCAACGTCACTATTTAACATCCCCTACAATCATGGAAATTATATTTATGGCTAGAAAACCGGACGGCGGATATCCTTTCTGCCTTGACTTTCGTAGAGTCAACGCAGTCACGAAAAAGGACGCCTATCCCTTGCCGCGAATGACAGGTATTTTGGACAAATTTCGAAGTGCAACGTACGTCTCGAAGATAGATTTACGCAAAGGATTTCATCAAATTCTCCTCGACAAAGACAGTCGCGATAAGTCCTGACTAAAATAAGAGATGCCGGTTTAGAGATTAATCTAGATCAGAGTGAATTCTGCTGCACCCAAGTGCGCTATTTAGGTTTCCTCGTAAACGAAAATGGCTTTCAAGACCGATCCCGATAAAATAGATCTCATTTTGAAATAACTCGCCCCTAAAAACTTAAAATCGTTGCGTAGACCGTATCCGATTTTCCCAAAAGATTTCCTCATTGGAAAATTTCCAACGAAAAACTATATGCCTACCGACCTTAACGAATAGAAATTAGTACCCGAAGACAGCGAGAAGAAACCGGTAATATCCGAAGGTCACGACCAACTGCATTCTGGTGACCTGCGCACACCAAAAATTTGCATGCGTGTTTCCGCTAAATACTACTGGCCTGGTTATTTTAGGGACATACAAAAATATGTAAAGGCTTGCACAGTCTGCCAGATGTCCAAGGTGGAGCAAAAGGTACCCGCAGGCTTCATGGGACACCGCATAGTAGAAGAACCGTGGATAGTCGTGGCCGCGGATGTTATGGGTACCCTTCCTAGAAGTAGACTAGGATTTCAATACATCCTAGTAATACAAGATTTATTCACGAAATGGGTGGAAATCGTACCCTTACGCGTAGGTACGGTTAAGAAAATAGAGGCTGTCTTTCGTGAAAATAACAATAATCGCTGGGGAACGCCCCAAGTACTTCTTACTGATAATGGGACCGAATTCGTCAACAAAATTCTCCACCAACTGGCTGAAGAATTTAACATCACCCACACCACACCTCCTTATCACCCCCAAGCGAACCCCATAGAAAGGGTTAACAGAATCCTGGTACCAACACCTTTCCGAATTCCAATTTGCTTACAATACAGCCCACCATACCTCGCTCAAGTCCTCCCCTGCCTTCTTACATTTCTGAAGAAATCCCCAACCCATAAATTCTCATAAATTCCGATCCACTGCCGAACCTGAAATAGAAACCCGAGACCCCGAATCCTGGAAAAATCGAATGACCGAAATCCAATGTATGCGCGACTGGGTAATTAGGAATTTAGACCAAGCATTTGACCAACGGCCATACCACGCTGAAAAACCCAGTTCTCGTCAGATCACTGAAGTTAAGCAGCGTTGTACGCGGTTAGTACTTGGATGGGTGACCATTCAAGAATACTGAGTGCTGTTGGCACATCGTGGGTGTGGTGAGCCCACACTTGTAGTTATTTATAACTACAAGAAAACTATCCACCTAGAAACACTACCCGAATCGGGTAGTGTCACGCCTACCCTGAAAGGGAAATGGCTTATAACCTACGGCGCAGAAATTTGAGATTCCGTAAAGGAGATTTAGTTCTGTCTAGATCTCAAATCCTCTCCTCCAAAATCAAAAACATTTCCGCGAAATTATGCCGCCGATATAATGGCCCCTGCCGAGTTTCAAATGTGTTTTCGCCCACGGTCTACGAGCTTTCAGACCTCACCGACAAGTTCGTAGGCAAATCACACATAGGAGACGTGAAACCTTTAGTGCCACACCCCAATAAATCGGTATCTTCCCCCTAGATCACCACATAATGGAGAATCAAGAAGACCCCCTACGTCACCTGCGCGAGTACGCGGTCCTGATCGAAGAGATCAGGGATAAATGGCGCAGCTTCTTCCCAGCCTTGTTGGAATCCCACAAGCCCGCACAGCAGGCCACGGAGGTCCGCGCTACGGCTATTATACGCGACTGGCCCACGGACGAACAGCTCATGCAGGAAACTGTAGAAAGATTTAATTTGGTACCCAAGAGCCCCCCCCCCCCCCCCCGTAACCCCAAGTCCGCCCATGCTCAGACTTACTTCAAGGAACGCAAGAAGTGGACCGCCCACGCGGAGACTCAAACCCTTCCCTTAGAAGAGGTCCTCCACCAACTGGCCACCTAGACCCTCCCTACAAAAAAAAATGAACAACAACTGCGACCCAGACCCCCCCCCCTCCAACCCCTCGACCTCTCGCGCCGTAGCGACACAAACCCTACCCCCTCCCCTCGACCTGAAGACCGTTCGCTCTACCTCCCACCCGAACCTCCTCCTACCCCTCCCACTTCTCCACTGGAACCCTCCGCCCCTAAATCCACAATCCGCTCCCTCCTCACCATAAATGTCCTCATTCTCCAGTCTGCCAACCTTCACACCCTCCGGTTTCTCCACACCACCGCACGGTTTGGGTGTTGGAACTGCGGGGAAGATGGACACTGATACCAGCAGCGTCGACACACTCGGTCGCCTTTTGTTATATGTGTGGAGAACCCGGATTTTCCACCCTTTCTTGCCCATATTGCACCCGTTCCTCACCCACCACCCCATGGACCAGCCACAATTGGACCTTTCCCTCTTTTCTTACTTACCACTTTTCTCGCTCTAGCTTTATAGCTACCAATTTTGTAATCTAGCCTCTCTAAATAAAAAGTACTTTATTGGGAATCAGCTTTGCACTCGCTTTTTTTTTTTTTTTTTTTTTTTTTTGCTTTGCCTACACTCTCTCTCTCTCTCTAATTTTGTTTGCGTTTGCCTTCCTTACTCAGTTTTACTATCCCTCCTATGCTTTTTCTAAATTATCTCTTATCGTTATTCTCTCGATTTTCTTTTTTTTTTTTTTGATTAATTTTTTTTAGTATCCATTAGATTTCTTTTTGGTTTACGATTATCTTTTGTTTGTATTTTTTTATTTAGGATTATTTTTTTGTTTGTTAATGATTTGATTTTTTTTTTGTTTATTTAGTCAAGGAGCCCCGGATTTTTATCATAAAATCTATATAAGTCATATTTGCTTTGCTTGGCTGATAATTTTGGATCACGGATCCTACCCTCTTTGGTAAAAATTGATTTTTTTTGTTTATTGCCTTGTCTCCCTAACGGTTTGAGTCCTGTTCGGTCCTGCCCAAGGAGAGGGGAGTTGTGACCTTAAAAAAGAGCTATCTTATTTACACCCAGAGTAATAAATTTCGCCACTCCTTTATTTTTGTTATAATTTTATTTATGTGTTCTGTTTTATTTTATGTTATGTTATCGTTAGGGTCTATTTTTCCTTTTCACTTTTGTCACTATCCTGTTTGATTATGCTGGTTGTTATGTTCATTTCAAGGGCATAGGGCTCTTCTGATTTTGTTTTTGTAATATCTTGATTCCGCTGTCTCGACCGAAAGCCATGCAGGTCCTGTCACCCACACAAAAGGGCGTTCGAAATCCACCACCGTCTCACCTTTGTCAAAACTTCGCAGCCAGGATCCCTACATAATTTTCTGGATATGTCTTTTTTTATCGCCAATCCATTCGACTACTATTAGGGATGGAAAGTTTTAATTCTGTCATCGGCAACCCCCTCTTGACATCCGTGGCAGGATATACCGATCTGCCAATACTGGATAGAAGGGACAGCAACAATTTAGCTGGTCTTCTGAGATCCAAGGCACGTTCCTGGTGAAGATTGACCGAGGCATTTACCACCCCAAATTCTACACAGGACCAGGTAACTTGGCCTCTGAATTATTATCTTTGTTAATGTTTCTATTGTGAAAAGACTTTCTCGGCTTTTTATGCCATTTTCTTGTGTTTTTTCGTTACCGGGAGCATCGACGAGTCCACTCCGCACCTGCAGTAAGGAGAAAGGAGCTTCTCATTCTACACATCGACACCAGGATACAGCCGGCCCTGAAAGCGAGAATGAATGATTCTCGCCTCTCCTACAACGGCGGCTGATAAGGACTGGAGAAAAGAAGAAAGGACGATAGGACGGTCGAATCAAGAGTGGACCTCATCGGCTGTCTCCCTCCCGACCGCTGCGCATCATAGGAAGTAAGTTCGCGCGCGCCAGCCCTCCCCCTTTAATCATGTGATCGCCCGTTTCCTATAATACGACGATACGCACGAGAGACGCTCTCTTTTACGTGTGAACTCTGAGTGCAAATATTAGCAGCGATCCCGTCTTCCAAATAATAACAAAGGCAGGACCCCGTTTTGTTTGAATGGTTTAGCCAAGCCACTTTATTTTTTTTTCTTATTAATGGATCACTCATTCATCCTTGGCTAAATCACTCTGATTATTGTTAATAAATTGATTGCGAAATATTATGTGTGTGTGAACATTAGCACGATCTGGACTGTCGAAATGTCTAAAACTGATTTTACTTTATTTGTGTGTCCCGACATGCCGATAATTAATTATTTTTACCAGTGTTCTCGATCCCTCATCCCCTTATTTTTTTTGTGTACTGAGATGCCTAAAAACAATTAGTGATTGTTATTAATTTTGTCAATCCTTTCTCCTCGATTTTTACGTTCCGAAAGGCCCAAAGTAGTAATTTCATTGATGTCACCGATCCTTCCCCCTCAATTTTTAAGTACTGAAATACCAAGATTAGTGATTTTTACTGACGATATCAATCCTTTTCCCTTAATTTTATTGTGCGCGCCGAAATCCCGATAATTAATCATTTTTACCGATGTTCGCGATTCCAAGGGATAACCTTTTTGTGCCTTTAATTGTGTCCTTAATTTTTGTTAAATTATCTCCCCAATTAATTTATTCATCTCGACCCTTTCTTTTTACCCTAAAATTATAGTATGTTTAGAATGTCGTCCCCTTTTCGTCCCATATGACTTATTTATCTCTAATCTTTTTACCCTGAAATTATAGTATGTTTTATAATGCTGACCCTTACCGACCACCTTAATTTATTTATCTCGACCCTTTCGGCCTTAATTCGTAAAGTATTTTATAATGTTGTGTTCCCCTTTTCAGTCAATTTAATTGCGTAATTTTAGTCCTTACCTTCTCCTACCAAAAATGTATATTTTGAAACCCATTCGTATCTATTATTGAGAACCCTCTTTAGAACTTGTTTAAGAACCCCTTTTTGGTTATCTTTTAGAACGCCCTGGAACCTTTAATCACGTTTTAAATTTTGTTCATTTATTGTATTTTTCCAACGGCGCACAGTGGGAAATTCGGCAAAATTTTGTGTCAAAATCGTAGATCTCTGGATCGGAGCAAGTTAGAGCGATTATATGTCGATATTTGATGATGAGCGATATTTATATGTCCATGGATTACCCTCGCTGTCCCACGTTGTCCCACGTTGCCGGCTTTCGACTCTGAGACTTACTTTGTGGCCGGTATTTCCTTTTACAATTATATAGAACATACTTATATTGAGGTAAATCTAATGCGATTTTCCACAAAAAAAGCAGTCCATGTTTGTATGTCCATGGGTATCCCCCGTTGTCCCACGTTGTCCTACGTTGCCGGCTTTCGACTTTAAAACTTACTTTGTGGCCGGTATTTCCGTAAAAGTTAGCGAAGTAAATAGTAAGAGCAACTTTTTAAAGTTAATGAAGTACCTAGTTAGAGCCACTTATTAGAGTTAGCGGAGCAACATTTGCTTAGAGAAAGTAGTAAAAAAATTTGGTTTTAAACGTAGTTAGAAAATTTTGAGATCTATTACTATTAGGTTTGGCCCCGTTTGATTCTAGGAGTAACATCATTCACTTCAAAATACATTTAAAAACGAATATGGCAAAGATTTTTTTACAAAAAATGACTACGGCGTCAATTGGCAGTAAATATAATGCTCTATATGAGGATGGTTAAAATTATAATTAAACATGTAAGTAAAATAACAAAATAATTCCTCATCTTAAAATGTATGTTATTGCTTATTGGATATTTGGTCATATTTTTCAATATATATTTTATCATGGGTATCCCTCGTCGTCCCACGTAGCCGGCTTTTGATCCTAAAACTTTGTTTGTGGCTGGTAATCTTAAAGGTAAGGGTCATAGGATGCATTTCTTTAAGCTCAAAATTAAAAATATTTTAAAGCATATAGTGTAATTTTTGTATTATATATATATATATATATATATATATATATATATATATATATAACAATTATGTTTGACACATCACTGCAGGATTTCACCAGCAAAAGGTGTTATTTCAGCAAATGACAATCGTTTATGGTGACATTGTAGTAAAACTATTGTTACACCATTTTAGAGCACCGATAATGAAGAAATTGAAGGAATGTTATTATAAATATATAACTGTAAATTATATTTCAAAACGTCTATAAAGTATATATCGTTTTTCTGAACGTGAATGCGATGTGAAACGTCGGCACACACTATCCAAGGATTATTTTAATTCCAATTCAAGATATTTTCAAACATAGAAAATAATTCCTTATATTGCAATGTATGTTTTTGTATTCCGTTCAGGCAATTCTCAGACATCAAGTCAATTGCTTTATATATTTAAAAAATGTTATCAGCTTGGTGGAGGAAAAACAGTGATATATATATATATATATATATACATTTATTTATTATATTATATTATATTATTTATTATATTTATATATTATATATATATTTTTTCGGTTTCGATTCCTTTGGAATAGAACCGAAGGGCCTATGACAAAGCCACTGAACGCGTCCTCGGGTTGCGGATAGAGGGTCCCTGTACCAATTGTTTCTGCTGAATATGGTTACAATAATTAATAAGCAGTCGCGGACAATTGTCCAGGGATGGTCCCGAAGGAATAACTCCTAAGCGAAGGCGTAACAACCTTTCCCTAGCTGCTCGTGGGAACAAAAATGAAACCACCAAAACACTAAAATGTTGCGGATGCAGTTCAAGACCATCGAACGCGCAGAGCACCCGACGCGACAATGGGTCGGCAAACAATGCCGATCAGCCTAGAGTTCGGGGTGCTGAAAATAATTTAGATGGAAACACGACGACGAACCGGCGAAGCGCCCACATTCAGTGGACGGATCAACTCAAGGATGACTTGCTAGACTGCTACGGTGCCAGCATTATCCCTGTTCACCGAGGCTTTATGACGCGTATGCACACTCTGTGTTGCCAGAAACAACCAGAGCTTCAGCACGTTTCGCACCAGTCTTTGCGAAATAAAGCCGTCAACCTCCGGAAAAATGGATATGTACGCGGAGCGCTTCCCCAACCGCTGCTTTATGAAGCTGCAGACGAAGATGAGGAAGCGACATTGAGACCAACCGCAGAAAGCAGGCACCTTCTGAGAGACGATCGCAATTTCATTACAAGAAGGAACATTAACATGCAAGTTCCTCCTAAGCCCCAAGATCTGGCTGAAATGGATGCCATCCTTCGTGGAGATATCTCGCAAGAGTCCGACCTCTGGACCATCAATTGCTCAGTTTATGGTGCTGCGAGAGCTTTGGTTGATTCAAATCGAAGGCTGAAACCGACGATGGATCAAAAGACAAAAAGACGCTAGCATCAACTGAACAAGAAGATTGGAATAGCAAGACAGAATGCGTCCCGTGTTCAATGTGTGATTGACTACATAACATCTGGTAGACCGTTTACGGAAAGGGTTCGAAAGTTCGCCCAAGAACTAAGGATCTTGAACAACACACCAAACAAGTCAAAGCTGCTGACAATAAAGCAGCATATTGTTGACAAAATACGGCTGTTATCTGACGCAAGGAGGATAATACAGAAGAGGGAGAGATGGATCAGGGAGAATCAACAGTTTCTCGCTGACCCATTGCGCCTCTTCAGCGATCTACCTATTTCTGTAAAAAATCCACCCAAGCCCAAGGAGGTAGAGACTTTTTGGAGAGAGGTGTACAGGATCCCGAAAACACTAGAGTTGAAAGAAGATACTGACAATATCATCCGCTTCAAGGAGTTTTGCGTCAACCTCATAAAATCTGAGGAGGAATGTCCGTGAATCACTGCCGAAGAGGTGAAAAAAGCACTTAGAGGCACGAAGAACTTTTCCGCTGCTGGACCAGATTGTATCAAGAACTTTTGGTGGAAGAAGTTTACTTTTGCACACCAACATTTGGCCCGCATATTCACCTCATATCTAAAGTCGGAAGAGCCTATTCCGGGGTAGTTGGTGGAAGGGCGCACAGTTCTCCTGCCGAAGACGGGCAACGTAGCTGACCCTAAGAATTACAGGCCAATAACTTGTCTGAACGCACTGTATAAGATCTTCACAGCTATCCTAAATGATAGGATTGTTCGGACAATTGGACCTGTATGGCGAGAGATGTATGAACAAGGTGGCTCAAAGAAACGCGCAGCAGGATATCTGGAGAACTTGCTCATCGATAGATGTGTCTGTAAAGACGCAGCATCCTGAAGTTGGGAAGCCTAAAGGTTCATCCACACATCGTGAGGTGCATAGAGAAATTAATGCCGCTTTGGAAAACCAGATTTACTCTCTCATCTGGAAAACATCGTGTGATCACTGACAGTATCACCTTTCAGAGAGGTGTATTTCAGGGCGACACAATGAGCCCTCTCTTCTTTTGTCTCACATTATTGCCACTATCTCTCGCACTTCGCCATTCCGAAGGGTATCTCTGCGGCAAACCTGGAAACCGAAAGCATAAGGTCACACATGTATTTTACATGGATGATCTTTAAGATCTATGCTAGGAATCAAGAGAAACTACATCTAGCTCTGAAA
>CAKNYM010036242.1:28235-68731 GCA_932195095.1 Andricus curvator | reverse complement strand
CCTGCCTATCCCTATCTCCTTTCTTATACAGAGGTACTATTAACCCTTCTCTCCACCCTCGTGGGAATCCCACCCCCCTCCATACTTTCCTCACTACCTCCTTCAGCCTCTCCCTTACCTCTTGTGTACTAAACAGCCATGCTTCGTTCTCTATCCCATCCGGCCCTGCTGATTTTGACCTTCTTAACTTCCTTATCTGTTTCTCTATCTCCTCGTCATTCAACTCCTCCATCTCTGCCTCCCCCGTTCATCTACTCCCATCATCTCTCTTCCTTGAATCTGAGCCCTGGAATGATTCTTTAAAAAACTCCCTCCACTCCTCACACCCTATCTTCTTGCTTATCCCTACTCTACGCTTCCCAAACCTATTTATTATCTTCCAGACGGCCCCCTCCGTCTTAACATTTCCTAACTCCTCCTCCAGCTCTTTACCCTTTTCCTGTTCTTTCTTCTTACACATGAATCTAAACCCCTTCCTCATTTCTACGTACTCCTCCCTTTTCGCAGCACCCTCTTTCCACTTCTTATACTTCCTCTCACCTTCCTTTTCATCTTTTTGCATTCCCTATCCCACCACAGCTTCTCCATTCCTTTCTTCTTGATTTTAAATACCTTCTTTTGCACGCACACTTTCACTTTCTCTTTTAAATCCTCCCATATCTCTTCCACCGTCTCCCCTTCGAAGCGTACCTTTCCTAACTGCTCCTTATACTTCTCTATCGCCTCCCTCGTCCAGCTAACCCTCTCCCCCGTCGACACTTCTTCCCCATATGGCCTTCCGCCGTTCTAACCCCTTATCCACAACCCTAATGGCTGATGGTCTGATTCTACCCTCCATTCTAATGCGAATCTCTCCATCTCCTCCCACCCTTGCATATTCATAACTACATAATCTATTACCGATACCCCCACCTTACCTACGTATGTGTATTCTCCCTCTTCGTCCCCAGTTGCCATACCATTTACCACCGCCCAGCCTCTATTCTCCATCCAGTCCCTTAGAATCTCCCCCTCCTTATTTATTAACCTATCCTTCGAATTCCTCTCGAAGCTCTCCCCTTCCCTGTGAAGGCCCCCCTTCCCTCCCCATTCTCGCGTTAAAGTCCCCACCCAGTACCACCATACCCTCCTCTCTTTCACCTAACAGGTCTTCCACCCTTTCTTTAATTCTTTCCATCCCATCCTTATTGTACATTGTCACAAACTTACTGCTTACCCCTCC
This sequence comes from Andricus curvator, assembly GCA_932195095.1. NCBI lineage: Eukaryota > Metazoa > Arthropoda > Insecta > Hymenoptera > Cynipidae > Andricus > Andricus curvator. Next base: position 67,509 of record CAKNYM010036242.1, on the reverse strand, counting down.
TATCTTCACTTTCTTCATTTGCACTACCTCCCCCTCTTCCTCTCCGTGAGCTTCTTCCTCTAATCCATCTCTAACCCCCGTTATAATTCCGCCACTAGCCCTTCCTTTCTTCTTCACTCTGACCGCCTCCTGGAGTCTCCACCTATACCCCCTTGGCAGCTTTGGCTCTATTCTATCCCATTCCTATCTTTCCACCCACGTCTCTACCAGTCCTACCACATCAAATTCCTGGATATACCTCCAGAACTCCTCATCCTTCTTCTTTACCCCTGCTACGTTCCAGTAAAGCACCTTCACAACTCCTCTACCCTGCATTACCCCCACCCCTTCACTTCCTACGAAACAAATTCTCCTGCACTTCCTTCAGCACCTCTTTCTCCTCGTCCCACACCCACATTTTCTCGTCTGCTCTTATTTTCCGATATCCTACCTTCGCTGATCTCCCTTCTCTCTTCTCCTTCCTAGCCCTGTCGTACAGCATTCTCTGCGCATCCCTTTCCTTTCTCGTCAAATCGTGATCGATGAAAACTCCCTCATCCTTTATCCTATTCTTATTTCGCATTACACCCAACTTTTCTTCCCAACTCACCAACTCCACAACCGCCACTCCTTTCTCCATTCTCCCCTCCAACTTAACTTTCCGTACCGTGCCTTTATTCCATCCTATGCTCTGTAGCAGCGCTTCCACGCCCTCCCTTTCTTCCCCGCTCTTCATCTTCGACCCTCTTATCACAATATTATTTTTCCTGTCTGCCTTCTCCTTTCTCTCCATTCTCAACTCCATTGCCCTTATCCTTTCCCTATCCGCCCTCTCCTCCTTTTCATTCCTACGCTCTCCCACTTTCTCTTCTATCATGTTACCTACCCTCTCTCAAATACCTTTAATCTCGCCCTCAATACCCCCGTCTCCTATTTCCATTTCCGTCCTGCCCTCCACCTTCTCAAGCCTTTTTTCCGTCCTTTATTTCCACACCCTAATCTCCTCTTCCATCTGTTTTATTTTAACTTCTTTTTGTTTTCTTTTCCTCTCTAACCCATCTACTCTCTCTCGCAGCTCTTTCACCTCCTTTTCCCAGTTCTCATCTCTGATTCTCAAGTCCTCCCTCATGCCTTCCATCTGCTCCTTGTTCCCCCTTACGTCCTCCCTCAGCCCTGTGATCTCGCCTAACAACATCACGAGAGCCTCCTTTTCCAACATCCCCTCCATTTTTTTGGGGGGTGACCTAGGTGTTATCCCGCTTTTTAAAAACGGGCTCTCGACCTCGCTTTTCTCCGGACTTTCTTGGCTGTCTCTCTTCCTTTTCAAGAGATCCTCCCCGTCACTTGCGCTCGACGCTCTCTCCCTTACCTTCTCGCTTCCTTCGTTGCCACCGTCCCGCTTTCTCCCTCTCCCCGACGCACCGCTCGACACCGGGCGACGCGTTGTTGGCCGTCGTGGCTTTTGGAAAATTCCCTCCCCGTCAGTTTCACCATTCGCCCAATTCCAAAAATTAGTTCCCCTATATGCCCGAAAGATTTTCGCCTTATTTTCATCCTTTGCGCATTATCTAAACCATTTGAAAAAATAGTTCACAGTCAATTATCTAAATATCTGGATTCCCGAAACTTAATTGATCCAATGCAATCCGGCTTCCGGGCAAAACACAGTACAAAAACAGCAACTCTTAAAGTCATCAATGATTATAAAATAGAATTAGACAATAAAGAGATCACTATTGTTGTGTTGTTCGACTTTTCTAAGGCATTTGACTCTGTAAACAATAAACTCGTCCTGTTTAATTCGAAGTCCTTCAGAATGTCAGACATGGCAATTAGGTGGTTTGAATCGTAATTGAATAGTCGGTTTCAATGAGTAAAAAATATTAGAGGCGAGCAGTTTGACTGGATGGAGGTAGGATGTGGAGTTCCTCAGGGTTCCATACTCTGTGGCTTTGCGCCACATTCAAATATTAATTCAAAATTCTACAAAAAATTATGCTATTTTGTCTCCATAGGAATGCAACGATGCATAAACAGTGCTGAAATTCCAAATCTGACCTCTTTCGGACCACCCTAATGGTCCTATTGTATCCGTCACGTACCGGGCGGGCAGAGTGATTCACATTAATTTGCGGCGACCAACCCGAATCCCTTTTTGAAATTGTCTTCAAATTATTAACTCTCTTTTAATTTATGAATTTTCTCAATATATTTATTTTACAATTATACATGATATACCAATATACTATTCTGGACTTGAATTAAAAAATGTTGTCTGTTTTGGCGTATCTCGTTCCATTTACGAGATACATTATATTCATTCCAATTTTAAACTTCAAAAAAAAAAGTTGTATATCTTAAATTATGGAATCCCGTAGATTGTGAATTTCTAACTTTCACAGCTGTAATTTAAAAAATTTACAAATTTCAATTTTAATCCCTTGCAGCTGTTCTACTTGATGGCCTAATCCTAGATATAAAGGGAACTTCTGTAGGGATTTAAAACTGGAATCCGAGTCGCATGAAACGAGCAGCACTGAAACGGCACTGGGCAGTGCCGTTGAATCCGCAAGGTGGATCTCGATTTTTAAGAGCAGGTATATTGAAGCAGATTTAGAGGTTGCTCACACAGCCGGCCATTCGCCCAGCGGGCAGTGGTAAAATATACTTAGAATATGCCTTGAACATCACAGTATTAATTGCAGAACGCACTGCAGTGTCGGTAGTATCTTAAGCTGCGCTCGGTTCCGCATGTCTATCAGTCAGACCTGCATGTCTATTTGATTTTCGACTGCGAAAGGGCCCCAGAGTCCCACTACAGAAGCCAAAAGTCAGCCGATCTTGCAAGCTGCCGTGGATCAAGAAACTTGAAGTCGATCGTCACGTCGCGTCGCTTTAACTGCCCGCTTGGTTAGAAGTTGTTTCCCGCCAATTCGGCGTGAGCCATAAAGTTCAATATGCTTGGTGCGGCGTTATATTCACGATAACCACGTAAGCAGGGTTGGTAACGTATAATACTCCACGTATTATACGTGTTTTTCTACGCGTATATTACCACGTATATTATCTCTCTAGTTTTCTACGTGATTTTACGTATATTACGTCCGAATGGAAACTTTGAGTGCGCATGCGTCCATATCGAAAAATACTTCTGATAACCTATTATTCTTGTGGGTCGTGGACGCCATGTTCGCTCGTGAATCTCGCGCCAAATGCCAATGTTTAAAAATTCCTTGCATTTGAATAAATGTTTAAGCAGTTTGAGCTTATAATTAGGGAGACCCTGCTGAATGACATATATATTATTCAATATGATCCATAATAATTATTATCGAAAGAATCAACAATTATTTACATAGCTGTAGCTTTCTAGACATTTCAAGCTACTATTTTTTTAAATTTTATCGCAGAAGACACTTTGTGAAAGTTTTCTGTCCTTTCTTCTTCCGCTGAAAAAAAAATCCTTCCATGGGATTGCATTATGATGTTGGGTATTTCTTTCCAGCCCAGGCATAATTATTATTTGCAATTACTATAACGCATTCAACAAAATTATTAATAATTATTATATTTCAAAAGTGAGGTTATGTACATCTCAACACTGATTTTACAAGTCGGCCATCTTGAAAACGTAAAATACAAGAGTTTTCTACGTTTTTTCTACTGTTTTCGACGTATATTACGTCAAAAACGTATTATACGTAGAAAATACTCGAGTTACGCGTAACTGACCAACCCTGCACGTAAGTGAGTTATAATTTTTGTTCGTGAAAATGGGCGAATTAAATTCAGATCTCAACACGGCACACAGAATCCTGAATCCGCAGGTATCAAGTAATTGTAATTTTATTATTGTTGCTTTGTGATTCCAGACTCTCGTTCTTTGGTTTTTGGAGGATCTAAGACGTGTGAAACGAATTTTTTTTTTTGTAGTTTAGTGTTTAGTTCAATCGAACGCACTTTTTTCCAGACTTGCATTCTTCGATCACAGTCGATCATTTTTTAATGCTCATATACAAACCAGTAACCTTCTTTGATGGACTTGTATAATACAAAACTATCACATATTGATAATTTAAAATGACAATATATTTTCAATTACAATAGACGAAGTATGGTACTAAATATTGAAAAAATCGCATATAAATATTATGTATTCAATGTTTTTATCGATTTTACTTAATATTGTTCTATCTTACTGTGTGAATTTTATTTAATACGACTAGAGGCCTTCGTTAATTGTAGCAATTAGAATTAGAAAAATTGGAATCCAAGACTTTTCATGCAAATAAACGAATATATAAATTACAAGGGGTCACTAACCCGGAAAATCAGGAATATTGTTTAAAATAAGGGCATTATTTCGAGCGCGTTAAATTTTGTTTAAATTGTCGTATGAAATCAAATAATAACGATGTTTTACACATTTTTTAAATAAGTTTATAGTACCGGATTGATGATTTATACTCATTGAAATCAAACTCCTTTTTATCATTATTATTTATTTCAGGAAAATACTTTTTATCCAAAATATTAATATTATATTAAATATGCACTGAATTTCAGGTATTAAAATAAAATAAAAATTTAATTTGATTATTATTTAAATTCATGAACATTAGGAACAGATTTAAAAAGCTTACTTTATGTTTTTAGTATTATTGATTTATTTAATTATTGGATAGTGACAGGGCCGCCGAGAGCCGTTCCAGGCCTCGGGGTTCTATATTATGGCGGGCCCCCCTCTGCCCCCTTTACTACGCAGAGTTTTACTGCAGACTACTAGAGTTTTACTATTAGTGTTTTACTACAGAGTTATAATTGTCAAAACCTAGTTGCCAATTAGGACATAGGCAGAAAAATATTCACAAATTATAAAAGATACTACCATTGGATGTATCATACAGTGAACTTACTTTACTCTAAAAGATGAAATGCACAAATTTGGAAACAAACAATTAAGATCCGTTCTTTGAAGAGTATTAGGTAACTGTGAAGGTTGCAGAATTTCTTTGCCAAAATTTGCAACAAAAATGGATTTCAACATTTTAGCTTCATCCACTCGCTCCTGCTGCAGGTCCGTGGGGTATTTATTCAGCAGATCAGTTGCTTGTTTTTCAATTTCGTCTTTAGATAAAACGCGTAATTCCCAATCGTCAGAGAAACTTTTACAAAGTTCGTGCATTACTTCAAACCGCACAGTTTCATCCTGGAATACATGGTGTAGGATAGCGTAGTACACGTCTCTTTTGAATTTCACCTCGAATGCTCAATCCTTATCTTCAAATTTTTTTGTGGACCTCGTCAGTCATTTCCTTTCGCTTGCAACTTCTCTTGGTTTTCTCTAGAAGAGATTTTGGCCACCCTAAGTTTCTTTGTGGCGTGACAGCTTCGTTCGAAATTTTCCCCACACCATGCCTCCAGATGATGCCTAGGCTGATTTTTGAGCTTGCGAAAGTTTTCTGTAAATTCTGCATTGTAAATTATAAAGGGTTTCCTTCGCTCTGCTCCACACCAACCAGTCTCGTAAGTATAATCTCACCATTTCCTAGCGTCTTCTTAAAAATAGAGGTTGGTAGCTTACCACCCATACAATCTTTTGGAAAACACTGAGGCAAACTTTCATAGAGATAATGAGGGTAAGAGTCGAGAGGCAGAAGGTGCAATTAAATTATTACTGGCATAATCCTTGGAAGCTCTTTCTAAGGGATGAAGACAGTGTCTTCACGAAGTACCGAAGGACTTGCGGTTAAAGAAAGCTGTTATAAAGCTTCAGCTTCAGAACTACAGTGCCTTGCTATATTATTAGGCCAAAGCTAAGAAATAACAGTGTTCACATTATTTTTGTCATTTATTGTAAGCACCTTTAGCGTTCTTGTATCCTCAAACTCTAGTTCGATAGATTCGCCAGACAAATTAGCACGTTGTTAGCTGAGAAAAAAGTCACCGTTTTCGACTGGCCAGGAAACTCTCCAGATATGAATCCCATCCAGAACGTTTGGGACATCATGAATCAGAAGTCAGCAAGCACGCTCCTACAACCAAGCAAGAGCTAATTTAGGTACTAAATCACATTTGAGAACATCGTCCACAGATAAAAAAAATTTCAAACTGTTTAAACAGCATGCCTCGTCGCATTGAAGGTGTATTATCTGCTAAAGGTGACCATATCAAATACTTATTCTAGTTTAGAGTCGTTTTTTATTGCAAAAATGCCTTAGTTCAATGTTAATAATCATTTTTTAACTAAAATTTATTATCAATAATATACTTCTATACAATTTTACAAAAAAATGTCTCAATATCAATGTGTATCGTAGTTAAAATGACAAAAAAGTAATTTTCTAGCTTTGGCCTACTAATAAGTATTTCGTCTGGCAACCTTTAGCAGATAATACAGCTTCAATGCGACGAGGGGTACCGTTTATACAGTTTTAAATTTTTCTCTTTATCTCTGCGCAATGTTCCTAAGTGTGATTGAGTATCCAAATTAGCTCTTGCTTGGTTGTAGGAGCGTGCGCACGGACTTCTGATTCATGAAGTCCCAAACGTTGTCGATGGCGTTCATATCTAGAGAATTTACCGGCCAGTCGAGAACGGTTACATCTTTCTCACCTAAAAACGTGCTAATTCGTCTGGCGAAACTGGTGAATCTAGCGAAATAGGAGTTTAAAAACACAGGTACGCTCAAAGTACTAACAATAAATGACAAAAATAATGTGAAAAATGAAATTTTTTATCTTTGGCCTAATAATATGGCAAGGCACTGTAGAAAACTTTAAAAATTTGTTCAAAGGAATTTGTCGTTTTGATGCCTTCGTTTCGCGATCTTCTTTTTCCTTCCTAATCTGTGTCCCGATTTATATTTGTAGCTCATTTTTAGCAAAACACTGCGTATTTTACGCACAAAACACGAAAAAAAAAACGTTTTTATTCACTATGTAACTTTGAAAACGATTTCTCTTGACGAGTGCATACCGAAAACTAAATGCTGAATCGCTAATCTCGTACATCCTAAATGGCTACATAATTCATAACATATCTGCTATCGCTTACTTCTCTATAGAAGTCCACTGCCGCTTAAGTGTTAAGGCTAAGAACGATCCTCAGTATCGTTCGATATTCTTTTCTGTTCACAAGACGATACTTACTTAAACCATAGAAAGTAGAAACGTCGACAATTTTCGACAAAAAAGTGATTATGTTCTGGCGAGATGGAAAAAACAATAATATTAATATTCTTAATCAAATTCATGCAATTATTTTTCAGTGGATCTTGAAATAATTCAGAACTAAAACTAAAAGAAAATCATTAAGTTTAACTAATACAGGGTGATTCACACTTCATCATACACCTTGTATATATAGATTCCTTGTAAAAAACCAAACAACAAATTACAATGGCAAAATGTTGTACGCTCAATAGTTTTTAAACTATTGATAATTGCACCGAGCCAAGAGGAGGTTGTTATTATCGCGCGTTCATGAGCATCTTGCGCGAACTAGAGTACCTCTAGGGAGAGTTGTGTCACCGCTTACTCCGCCTCTGATTGGTGCCGCGAAAGCGGAATCGGATGTTTTGAAATTGGCGCGACTTTCAAGTCAAATTTAATGTTCAGACACTGATTGAATTGTAAATAATAGTTTCCCACATGTTACAGTCAAAATATACCTGCAATCGTGAAAAAATAAGGTGCATTTCCGCCTTTTATTACATTATTTATTGAAAACAAAAATCTTAACTCACAAACAGCTGATTTCGAGTGAGGTATCCAATAATCTCGAATAATACTCTCCATCCATAATTGTTTAAGCTTAGGATCGTTTGGGATTTGTCTTAAGTAAAAACCTTGGCCAAAACTATTACGGCAGTAGAGAATGCAACACGACACTATTGTTTTTCCATTAAAAAAGTGTATTTTCATAACAAACACTGCATGAAAATATATGACACATAACCTTTTCTTAAAGTTTTGCTTCTTCTTTGTTTTTGGCTTTTTGATTAAAGTTTTGCTGAGTGAGACATCTAGAATACTTTAAATGTTTCGCGCTCCGCTACGTGTTTACGATTCTGGTTTCGCGTCGGCTAGTGAAGGGGGTAACATGACACAACTCTCCCTAGAGGATCTCTAGCGTGAACGAACTGTTGATGTCTTACTTCAAGTTAGTAAAAAAAGTCGTAACAGTCAGACCAGAGACAAAAGGTTCGAAACAACGTGAAGTTTGTTAAACATATCACTGCCACTTGTTTAGGGAATCCTCCGATTTAAACACTACATCTAAACTAAATCTAAACTAAATTATTACAGATAGCAAATCTCAACTTCAAAATTCATTTTTAGCTGCAGTTTCATAAAAAAATGCAATGCATAAATCTAATATCTTGTTTCAAATTCTGCGGACTTAAATTTCAAGAAAATTTTTATTTACTTGTTCTAACCGAAGTCTTTTCTGTTTTTTAAAAGAGTCTGAATGTTATGTGATTTAAAATCATAAAACTTGAAGCAAATAGACTACTTATTTAAGCTTCTATATAAATTATCACAAAAGTAAGTTCATTCCATTCTGTAGTCTTATAGTCATTGTTAATTTTGTTAAAATACAAGTAACTGAAATTCTGCAAGGAATGGAAAAGAACGACTTGCTCGGGTAGAATAAGTGTTTTTTTTATTTCAGACTTGTCAATAAATTTTCAAGAAAGAAAGTCTACTAAGCTTAAAGAATGTTAGGTTCTTTTTATTTTTAATTTTATTTATTTATTTTAAAATTTGCTATGATAATAGGTAAGCAACATTGAAAATATTTCAAGTTTTTTGATATGTGAAACATAATCTAACTCGTTACGAAAAAATCACTAAAGTATCAGTTTACTGAAAACGAAAATTTATTTAAAAATTATTTTCCTTCAAAATTTTTATTTTAGATATTGTTCAAAATGTTGCCCTGCATGTTCATCACATAATTCAGCGCGCCGCACAATGCTGCTTGACAGTTTCCGAAGAATGTCGGGGGTAATTAAGGCAAATGCTTCTTGTAGCCGATTAAGAAGTTCTTCCCTGGTATGCACCGGCGTCTGATAAACTTTTTATTTTAGAAATCCCCATAAAAAAAAGTCACAAGGAGTAAGATCAGGTGATCTTGGTGGCCATTGACCAAGTGGCCCGCGTGTGCCAATCCAAGCATTGGGAAACATATTATTCAAAACTCTACTTGCAACGAGCGAATTGTTTGCAGGAGCTCCATCTTGTTGGAAAACGAGTCTCTGACGAAGATTTAACGGTACATCTTCTAGAAGGCCAGGAAATTGATTCTCCAGGAATTCGGCATACATTTCACCATTCAAATGTCCCTTGATTTCAAACGGGCGAATCTAGTGTAAATTAGTTTACAATAATGTACGGAGGGATCACGAATACAGATTAAATGGATTGTATTCATGAAATGAAAGGTTACCACATTTTCATCCACAATGCCCTACCATAAATTTATACTGAATCGGTTCTGAGTATTTCGGGTTGGAAGTGTGACATGAGGATTTTCGAAACCATAATGATGCCAATTTCGGGAATTAAAAATTCCATTTCTTGTAAAGGTGCATTCATCAGTAAACATAATGCTCTTTACAAAATTTGGATCATTGGCATATCGTCCTAGCAACCAGTTGCAAAATTGTAGGCGTCTGGGAAAGTCATTTTCTTGCAACGTTTGCACTCTTAAAAAGTGATACGCATGGAGATTACTCTTTCTCAACACCCTTTGGCAAGTACGATGGAAGTTTCTTCAAGAATACTATTTACAATCGCATCTTCATCATGCACGGGCAACTGAATTCCTGCATCTCCATGCCCATAGCCTCTTCGAAAAGGAACTAAATTTCCTGCTTATCTCGCTCTATTCACTAAATGCAAAATTTGTTGTGGGTTAGGGTGCCCTCGGTTTGGAAAATTTAATGCGTATTCTCGTGAAGTTGCATTCCCGTTCCGCCCACATTCGCCATACATTATTAACATTTCGGTATACTCTTCTGAGGTATAATTCATAATTATTTCACTTTAAATTGACTTTTGTGAGATTGCACTGTCGTATCAGTGAATATGCAATTGTCAGTTTCGGGAAAACAATAGATGAGTGACAACTTCTAATTTTATTTTATTAAGTTAGTTACTTATATCTTACTTTTCATTATAAAATTATTTTTTATTACAGAACTAAATCATTTCTGAAACTCTCAGACTCTTACGAGATTTTAAAAATTGTGAAGTAATTGAAAGTTATGAGAGTCCTTATTATTTACAGAAATAATGAACTACATCTGATAAATGTTTATGACATCGCTTTCGCAAGCTTTTTAGGTAATTTTTCACCTGAAGAATCCAACTAAGAGTCTGGTTTTGACGGAGGAATCTCATGAACTTCTAAAGAAATTGCTGAATATGTTGAGAAAAGAAGGTTCCAAAGATTTTTTGACAGTTTTTTAACTGAAGCTTCAGACTGTTTTGGTCGCGTTTTTACGACAAACAGTCGTCTGCCTTAAAAAATAAAACCCCTTGTTTGAATTCTTCAGTCGAAAAACTAGACGTTTATAAAAGTCCAGCGAAGGTTTTTATTTATTTCCAGAAATAAAATTAAGTTTCATGACTTCGAATTCGATCGACATTTGTGTAAAAATTTAGAAAGTTTCTACATTAGCAGGGCCTTCTTTCATTTCTTCGTTATTCGAAATACTAGCCAGAATTGGATTTAGAAATTTACATTTAAAACCATCGATGACATTTAAAAAGATTTTAAATATTCAAAAATGTTACAGGGCATTTTAAAAAATTCCGTGGAATTCAAGAATCGATTACATCTTCACTCGCTGGAAGCTAAGTCCTCGACATAACTTGACTAATTGGTAAATAATTAGGAAATTTAGAGAAGTTAAAAGTTTTCAAATATCAAATAATTCAATTTGTATTCTCATAGCTTGAAAAGTATTAAAAACTTTTCAAATTATAATGAAAAAATTTTGAAAGAAATTCTACGGAATTCGGGAGAATTCTGTGGAATTCGAATAACAAGTTCAGCTTCATTCACTGCTAGCGTAGCAGTCGATCTAACTTCACTAATTTTGCACAATGCCAAGAATTCAGGAGGCTTCTACAGAATTCAAAGCAAATTATGCATTTAATTTAGGTAATGAACTCCTCGAGAAATGTTTTGCAATTTTGTTGCCAGTGAAAGATACTTGATAATTTTCGAATCTCGTTTAAGTGTGAAGTTGCACCAAAGAGTCAAACCCTTCTGCAAAAATAAACGGAGGGGAAATTATACAATCTGGACAGGCATTCTCATACTAACTTGAAGTAAGACATCAACAGTTTGTTCACGCAAGATACTCATGAACGCGCGAGAATAACAACCTCCTATTGGCTCGCTGCAATTATCAATAGTTTAAAAACTATTGAGCGTACAACATTTTGCCACTGTAATTTTTTGTTTGGTTTTTTAAAAGGAATCTGTATATACAAGGTGTATGATGAAGTGTGAATCACCCTGTATATCTAAATTGCTGGAGTTCGAAAATGAAAAAATTCAAATTTCAGGACCGCGGCCCTATGCAGGGCCCCGGGCCCCGGATTTTATCCCCACCTGACCCCCCCCCCTCCCCTTTCTCGGCGGCCCTGGATAGTGATAGTTAATATATTTAAGAATATCCTTAATCATTTGTGAAATCTTTCTAGATTACACGTATTAATAAAATTCCTTTACATTTTTGTACCATTAAAAAAATACATGTCCTTTCATAAAGCACAAATATAAAAATACAGTTACTTTATTTTACACATAAATAGTACCATTTTTACACATTCGTATATTTACAAGGACGAAAAAAACTTTATTCATTATATAATCGCGAGATTGCATAGATATATATTCGGATTTTTAAATAACTTTCCCATTTAGGGAAGGTCCAATACTTCTCGGTCCTCGATATAGCCAGTGGTTTTCATAAGGTGGAAACATCCTGACAAGCGAGCAAAGACAGATTTCTCAACACCAAGAGGACATTTTGAGTATCTGAGAATGCCCATGGGGATCAAAAATTCCCCATCTACCTTTTAGCGCCTGATGGATAACATCCTGATTAGAATGTACGGAACTGAAGCTTTCGTTTATCTGGATGATTTCGTTCTGTACTCCGTATCCCTTTCAAACCATGACATTACGATTCGATGCCTATTTGACCGATTGCGCAAAGGGAACCTAAAATTACAATCCGATAAGTGTGACTTTCTGCGCTCAGAAGTCGCATATTTGGGACATATAAAAGGTCGGGATGGAGTAAAATCAAACCCTGGAAAAAAAGAAATTGAAAATTCCTCTAAGCCGAAGAATGTGGGGGCCGTTAGGCCATTTTTAGGCTTGACAGGGTACAACCGCGTCCGTCAATCAAAGTATCCCCATTTGAAAACACAATAATTTGTTTAATTTTCTAAATAATTTTTTTCATCTTACGCTCAATGAAAAGGTAACATTTCAAAGTTTTCCTACTAGTTATTCAAGGGGAATGTAGTGTTATGTTAATGTAGTTAATGTAGTTGATGTAGCTCCGTTTCACTTCCACGACAAGCGAAAGTCGCTTCCAGAACGCCTGAAAAGATGTACGGAAGAAATTCTGACTAAGACGCTGCCATTCACGAGTCAGTGCGTTTCTTAGCGCTTGTAATTATGTGTGTTTTTTCAAGAAATCCTTCGCCTGTGAAACACTTCATATAGTGCGAAATCCCACTGCAAGAAATCTACCCTCATCTGTTTTTTCATCAAAATGCGGAAAAAATGAATGATCATCTATTGTTTAATACTTTGCGGACAGGTTTCCTATCAAAATCCTGCTGCAGACAACGTTAACAAATTACTCAAAAATTAATTTCATTTTGGAAATTAACCTTATTTGTTTTTTCATTAATTCAAGCGCCGTTTCGAAGATAAATATATGTGCTTCTATAAAAACAAGGGTTGCCTACCCTCAGCCTGCTGCAACCCTTTGGCAGACTGCTTGAAATAGTGGAATTTTTATTAACAATCTACTCTGATATGTTTTTTCAAATATTTTTTTAAAAACCGAAGCTTGAATTTTTCCCTACACGATGAAATTAGGTTGCCAAAGTAAAAGTTGCTGCCACTGGGTGTTGCAAGCCAATTTATTATTCCATTCTCGTGCTTGCTAGCGAGAGCAAGTGAGGAGGAATGCGCGCGCAATTCGGTGCGACAGACAAGGACGCAGCGTGGCAGCAGTAGCGACTGGTGGAGAGGAAATGCGTGTGCGTTGGGCATTAGTATGTGATACTATCAGCTGTATCTTACTTGACGTTAGGGTTTTGACGTAAATAGTTGTTATCATTTTGCCTCAATTTGTTTCTTCATGTTTATTTTACAATTAATCGTATGTGCTTGAAGTTACGAACGTTCATATGAACGAAATTAAAGAATTTTTTTCTGAATTTTTGTTTTGCCTTAATCATTTAGCAGGACAAAAAATGACATTCTGTCAGAAAAAAATTTCGAATTTTGAATATTATGGGGATAAGTACCCTTACACGTCACCCATTATTCATACATGTCAAATACAATTTTGATTGTCGATATTTGGAAATATAAAAACGTCAAAAATCCGCTTTTTTTATCCCGCGAATTATAGAGTGAGTCAGAATTTTTGGCAAGACCCCTAAAAACCACCCTTACGGTATGCACACCCAGAATGTTCAAAACGACAAGTTTGTTTGTCGATATTTGAAAATATAAAAACGCCAAAAATTCTCACCTGGTCTATAATTCGTGGGATAAAAAAAAAAGATTTTCGGCGTTTTTATATTTTCAAATATCGACAATCAAACTTGTCATTTTTAACATTCTAGGTGTGCATACCATAAGGGTAGTTTTTAGTGGGTTGCCGAAAATTCTCACCTACCCTATGATTCGCGGGATAAAAAAGAGGATTTTTGACGTTCTTAAATTTTCAAATATCGACAATCAAACTTGCATTAGGCAGGTCTGAATAATGGATGATGAGTACGGGTAGTTAACCCCTTAACAAATTACTATGCCACAATTTTTTCCGACAGAATATTTTTTATTTTCAATATGCGCGTTTTCGCATGCATTGTAAACTCAGCAGTGTACTGCAAAGAAATAAAATTGTCAAAATAACATCAAAACACGTCCTTGACCAGTCGACACTGCCGCCACGCTGCGTCCTTGTAGGTCGCACGGTATTGTGCGCACATTCCTTCTCACTCGCTCTTGCTAGCAAGCGCGAGAATTGAATAATAAATTGGCTGGCATCCCCCAGTGGCAGCTACTTTTACTTTGGCAACCTTATTTCATCGTGTAGGAAAAAATTCAAGCTTCTTTTTTTCTAAATATTTGAAAAAACATATCAGAGTAGATTGTTAATAAAAATTCTACTATTTCAAGCAGTCTGCCAAAGGGTTGCAGCAGGCTGAGAGTTAGCAACCCTTGTTTTTATAGAAGCACATATGTTTATCTTCGAAACGGCGGTTGAATTAATAAAAACACAAATAAGGGTAATTTCCAAAATGAAATTAATTTTTGAGTAATTTGTCAACGTTATCTGCAGCAGGATTTCGATAGGAAACCTGGCCGCGATGCATGAACCAATAGATGATCATTCAATTTTTCTGCATTTTGATGAAAAAACAGAGGAGGGTAGATTTCTTGCAGTGGGATCTTAAACTAATACGCAGTAGTCCAGAGGATTTAAGTCTGGTGAACACCCGGTGGCCATTATTAGGTCAAAATGAATCGTGGAACGTGCTCACGTAGTAAGTTTTGCTTCGCACGAGCTCTGTGCGATGGTGCAGAGTCTTGTTGAAATGTCCAGTGCTCATTTCCGAACATTTTGGTGGCCCACGAAATCAACTGAGCCTTAGGAACGTATTCCTGCTGAACTGCTTGGCTTACCTTAGTGTTCTTAGGCATCGAAATGAGCGGAGAGACACCTTTTTCCGATCACGGCTCAAACCACCACTTGCGCTGCTCCTTGTCGAAGAGTGACTCGTAATTGATCTGAATGGTCGCTGGGACGTCCCTTTAACAATACACAATCGTTTTGCTTGTTTATGTGTTGCTCAATACAAAACCTTTTCTCATCGGAGAAAACTAAATTGGGCAGCTCGCCAGCATCGTACATGTGAATCAGCGCTTTCACTCTTTCCAGACGTACCTTTTTCAGCACATCGTTCAACTCTTGGCTCGTATACTTACGTATATAATCTTATACACTCGTGTACATTCTTGACTCGTATATACTCTTGACTTGTATACACTCTTGACTCGTATACACTCTTGAATCGTATACACGACTTCTATACTAACCTAAGGGATTCCCCAATGAATAAAGTTATAATGGCGTGAGATTCAAAATGGGGCACACTTTAATTACCGGACCCGTTATAAATGATTTATTGAGGATTATGAAGCACATGTTAAAAGTTTTCGGAAGCTCCGTCCCCATCTTTGCAAGGACCCTATTCTATTGTATCAAGATTTCAGCAAAGTTTTCAAATTAACCACCGATGCTTTAGATTTCGCAGGAGTCGCAGTTTCGACACTGGAAAAGAAAAATATGGACAAAACAATAGCCTATTTTACCAGAGTCATGAGCAGCCATAAATTCAACTACGATAAAGAAAAAAAAGAATGCTTAGCTGCCTTTCAAGGAGTAGGCAATTTCCAACCCTATCTCTATGGTAAGGAATTAATCCTGGCCTGCGACCATGATCGTATTATTATTTCACGACCGATAAATCAAATGTCAAGCGTTTCTAGTTACGTCATTAAAAAACTCACCTTTGAACCCCCACCTTCTAACCCCATGCAGTCGAAACGTTAGATTACACTTCTTCTATGAGAAACCCGGTACCAGTGAAAAACCTTCCTATCGGAACTCAAACCCCCGTGTAGAAACCCGTTTCCACACTGATATGCCTCACATATAGTGTCAGGACTTTTAGTGATGCTTATGCCCGAAAGAAACCATCGGTGCCCCGGAAAACTACTTTTCAACCAACAAAATCAAAGTTGAGTCAGCCTCTATCAAACCTTGAAATTGCGGATACTCAGCTAAATGGCTCACCAGGGGCAGAACTGGAATGGAAATTGCGAAAGCTCCTATTCGCACAGCAGACTCCTCTACATTAGAAGAAAGCTCGTCTTCGAAAAGTAAAAATTCGGGTCCCCCAGTTTTTCGAAAATCAAACAGTATGCTCCCAGATCTAGAACCTCCGGGCATGCCCAGAAAAGAAATTCCGGATGAAGTTCCGAATAGGTGAACCCTCGGATTTTGTTGAAACTACGTATACTTACGTATTTTGATGCGCTGATTACGAAAATCATGGTGAAAAGTTCTCTTTTTCTTGAAAAATACTGGTTTTAGGCGAAAATTTTAAAATTAAAAAAAAAAGATGTATTTTTATACTAGCTACAATTTTTGTTTGAAATATTTTTCAAAATTCTTTGTATTTACTGAGATAAAGAGAAAAATCATTTTTATGGGGGTTTTTATGGTTTTTACCATGAAGACGTCCTTGTCGCCAATTTTCACTATGATTTTCGTAATCAGCGTATCAAAATACGTAAGTATACGTAGTTTCAGCAAAATCCGAGGGTTCACCTATTCGGAACTGCACCCGAAATTCCACTTTGAAAAGGTGCAATTGCTAATGTGCCTCCTCAACACCCCTGACTCAGTGCGCCCGACCTTCACAAGGATGTATACATAGTGTAACCGTCGGATTTTACCTAGGTGGACTATATCATTCAATTCATAATTTAAAAGGAATTTTAATCAATAATTAAAGCATGTAAGTAAGTATACCATTAAGCCCTTTCAGGGAAGGCGTGACACCACCCGATTCGGGTAGTGTTTCTAGGTGGATAGTTTCTTGTAGTAAATAACTCCTACAAGTGTGAGCTCACCACACCCACGGTGGGCCAACAGCACGCAGTATTCTTGAATGGTCACCCATCCAAGTACTAACCGCGCCCAACGCTGCTTAACTTTAGTGATCTGACGAGAACTGTTTTTTCAGCGTGGTATGGCCGTTGGCATGTAATTAATGTAATTAATGAAAAAAGGTATCTCATGGAGAAAGAATAAGATTCTGGATATAATAAATAGATTTTTATTCAATATCCCTGCACTACGCTATTTTTATAACAGATCTCTCATTTCTAGGCTAAATTCATTATAATCACTTTATAAAATCAGTCAATAACATTTTTTATTATACCTCGGATCGGAGGATTTTCATATAACTTTCGCTCTATAAATTATAAAAGACGTGCACTTCGGGTAGTCTGGACTACAAATGAAAAATTCTATTTTCTAATCTTTATTTCATTTAATCTTATCACTCTTAATTTTAGTTCGCTCAGGCGATAATCTAGTTCAATGATAAAAGCATATTCGCTAATTAATATTTATTTAGAATAAATCTTTTCTTCTTTTCAATAATTTTTCTTTTATATCTTAATCTCTCGTATGTATCTCAAAGAATCCAACGGATTTTCTTTCTTTATAAAATTTCGTACTCTTTAGACATTTTAATTTGTTTCAGATTTTTAATGTAAATTTTTTTTAAATATTCTTTTCTCTAAAGAGAACATTTATAAAGCAAGGAATTTTATATTTATTAATATCTCGTTAAAGGAGAATACACAAATCATAAACTTTATTCTTATTTGCAATAAATGGCACAATGGAACGAAGGGATAATCGTAGTGTATGCTAATTTGTCTTATAATGAGCAGTTATAACTTTATAGCTTGTCTATCAAGCAGGTAAATCTTAGCAGGTTAAGAGTGGTATGCGAGCAAGTTCGTTTTCCGAAGGCCTGGATTGAGAATCCCTCGTACCACAGGTAAGCGCATATATTTTTATGTATTCGACAAGGAAGGAAGAGCAGGGATGAGGATCCCAGAGCTGACTCAACTTTTATTTGAAAATATTTTTCCTTTAGGAATTTCTTGAGTTTCGGACGCTTAGGTCCCTTTCAGAAGATAGAAATATCTCTCCTTTCTTTCTGTCATTCTGCTTTTAAGTGGCTTGAATATGATGGGCAGATTGTAAACTATTCTATTTAATTTTATGGACCAAACGTCACGGTGGACACTGAATTTGCTCGAAAATATAAATGGGATGGTATCTAAAAATTCGAAATTTCTCAAGATAATAGCAATAGCAAAAGCATAGAATAATTTCTTTTAAACAGGTGGATCCTTGCCACAATCATGAATCTCAATAATCCCTCTGAGATACTCAGGATTAGTTAAATATTTGTTATGAAGGATCGAAAATCGCTGTTAAGGCAGAGTTTCTTTTCTAGAAAATTTGGGGAGATTGGTCTCCTTTTTGCTCTTAAAGAGAACTCTACTGTTTTTGGAAGAGAGCTCAAAATACTTAGTTTTCATGCTAAGCGTTTTGTCGCGATGAACCTTTTAGTGTGAAGCGTTATTGTTCTCGCAACGAGATCGTATGCTTTCTTCATCTGTACAAGAGGGAAAATATATTGAGTCACGGGTACATTCAGTGACGTGATACTGGATTTTAAACCCAATCTCTAATGAGATATTAGAAATCACTAATTGTCATAATTATGACCCGTAACACAATGGGTGATTCTGCTCAGCAGAATCACCTTTTCCCTTCTTGAATCTACTGGAAGAATTACACACAAATCTCCTATCGAGATACAATTGCTTATAAACAAAGTTGCTTAATTGAGATGGGTGATTTTCCCACAAAAAAGCGCAAGAAACAAAATTATAAAATTTATTCTCCTTTTGGAATACTGGATTTGATCATTTCTACTTATAAACCAATTTTACAGTATGCGAGAATGTAGTTGAAAAGAAAAATCTATTTCTCGATGAGCCATTCTCATTGAGAGAAGAGACAGAAAACGTTAAGAAAATGCTATTTTCATTCATAAAATTTAAATCCCACTTTACATTTAAATTTCTGCAGGTATTTCCCTATGACGCATTCCCGACTATTTTCTCGGGAAATGACGTGAAATACCTGGAAACATTTAAAGGTCCGTGACGTAAGTAGTACCCTCACAGCTGGCGAACGCGTGGTACGGAAAATCAATAATTGAGGGGCCGGATGCAATAAGGGGACGAGCGCTCGAAAACTCGAAAAAGTATTGTCCAAACGTCTTATGATATCCAAATTTTAAAGTTAAAAAAATTAAATTAAAAAAAATATGGGCTTGTAGAGAATGACAAGACGGAACTTTTTTCTATTTAATGTTTTTCTTTCCGATATATATTTTTGATAATATACTTGAAAAAGGGATGAAAAAATTTCGCCAAATTCAATTATTTTTTAAAACATAAATCGCCTCCACTCAGACAAATATTATTGAAACTATTTGAAATTTGGTGCACATACGCATTATACCCTAGCGATGCCTACAAAATGAAGAAAAAAGTTAAAAATGGCAATTGTTTAATAATAATTAATTGCAAATGGAGACCTGACGGTAAGCACGTTTTTTTAGCTTCGGCGAAGAAAAGTATCGAGGGAACTTTAGAGTTGAAACAACTTCCAGTGAGACATTTGTTCCTTACTATTGGAGAAAGATTTCTGGAAATTTTTAGATCGATTCATTGAAAATTGGCAGAAATATCCATTCTGCAAGAAAGCACGCGACGTCGTCTACTATTGCATCGTTAACAGATTCATGCGCTTCTCAACGTTAGTACACTCGCCTTTACATTCTCCTATTAAGAACTCGTCTTTTAAAAATTAAACATTAAAAAACCTGCCCTGTCTCCCAATTAATAGAAAATCGACTGCTTTATATTTTTGGACATTTCGTTGTTTTCAGTGAATTTAGATATTTAGATATTTAGATATATTTAGAAGTTCCGTAAACCCCATCAAGCTTAAAATGTATATCTTATAAGAAAAAATATGTTCTTGTGATTTTTTGGACGGAATCATCAATATTAGGGATATCGAGTTGTCCTTCAAAATTTCTCTTCACAATTAGTTATAGAATTTAAATAAAAAGTTATTTTCAGAGCTTGATCATCATAAACCTGTTTTATTAAGCTTCAAAAAATCCCCATAAGTGAAAAATTGGGTTTTGCGAGTTTTTGGCGCTTCAGCAACAAACATTGATTGTTTCGATTCCCTGGAAAGTGCTCCGTCGGCTGGAGTTGTTGGAATAACTCAAGAAAAATTAGAAGAGGTCCAAAAACTATTGAGTTATCTAAGTTCAAAATCTCGTCCATTTTACGATAATTTGATAAAAAATACATTGATAAAACAAGCAAAGAAAAAATGTGAGTAATGTTTGAAACTTAGATTGCTTAACTTTTTCAGTCAAAGAACGACACCAGAGTCTATAATTATATATATTTTACAAAGCAGTGAAAATAATAATAGATAATCTGTTAACAAAAAAGTGATAACATTTGTGATATAGAATAAAAAAGATTTAGCAATAATAAAATGCGTATATAATATTAATTTTGCTGTGATAAAACGGTAAAGAAAATGTATGACAAATTGTTGAATTTACTCATCCGAAAAACTACACCGAAATATATAATTATATAGATTCTAGAAAATAGTAAAATCCCTGATAAGTAATAATCTGAAAAGAAAAGGTGATTATATTTGTGATATAGCATAAAAAGGTTTAGAAATAATAAAGAGAGTATCTAATTTTAATGTTCCTTGTGTGAAAATGTTTCAAAAAATGTATAATAAATGATCAGAAATGATGATAAACAATTGTAACAATGTGTTTTATAATTAAGGAATGAACAACTTGCGAAGCACAAATTTTCCTCTTTTCAGTTATTTTATAATTCACTGAAAACAACGACATGTCCAAAAATATAAAGCAATCGATTTTCTTTTAATTGGGAGACAGGGCAGGTTTTTTAATGTTGAATTTTTAAAAGACGAGTCCTTAATAGGAGAATGTACAGGGGAGTGTACTAACGTTGAGAAGCGCTTGAATCTGCTAACGATGGAATCGTAGACGTTTCAACTCTAAAGTTCCCTCGATACTTTTCTTCGCCGAAGCTAAAAAAACGTGCTTACCGTCAGGTCTCCATTTGTAATTAATTATTATTAAACAATTGGCATTTTTAACTTTTTTCTTCATTTTGTAGACATCGCTAGGGTATAATGCGTATGTGCACCAAATTTCAAATAGTTTCAATAATATTTGTCTGAGTGGAGGCGATTTATGTTTTAAAAAATAATTGAATTTGGCAAAATTTTTTCATCCCTTTTTCAATTATATTATTAAAAATATATATCGGAAAGAAAAACTTTAAATAGAGAAAAGTTCCGTCTTGTCATTCTGTACAAGCCCATATATTTTTTGTTTTATTTTTTCAACTTTAAAATTTGGATAGCATAAGACGTTTGGACAATACTTTTTCGCGTTTTCGAGCGCTCGTCCCCTTATTGCATCCGGACCCTCAATTGTATATAGATATACCTTGTCGTATGGCCGTCTGACAAGATAAGACGACTGTTATGTAAACATCTATAATTGTGTGCACAATTCTAATTATGAGAGAATCCTCTCTTACTTCGAATAAGATTCTTTTTGGACTACATGTCCTTTCTATCTTTCCTGATAGCTAAGTATAGAGAATCGCAACGCGCATCTAATTCGGAAAACCTATTAGTTCTCTAAGGGGTAACCGCAGTTATTCCCTTAGAGCTGGTGCTCTAGACGACGCATCGGGGAAAAGACCAGCTTTCTTGTCGGGAGCGGCTGTTTAATAGCTCACCCCTCTAGTAGCCAGGTAAGTCCCCACTCCTGTGTTACCTGTGCTACCTGAGCGCTCCGTTGCTGGTGGCAATTCGAAGTGGGTTTACCGCATACTATTTACTATATCGGTAAACTCCATCGCTTCCTTATCGATTTGCGATATGTTACGTTCCTCAAAGATGGAACTCCTCAAGAAGATTTTATGAAGCAAGGGGAGAGGATGGATCTTCAGCCTTCCTTCAAGGATTCCTCTGCGAACTGCGCTTTTCAGCTGCCAGATCTCAATTGTTTGTTTTTGACCGCGCTCTCAACTACTTCGACTCTGCCAGGGGTATGTCACGCCAGCCATTCCAGTCTATACGAAGTTGGTTCCCAGCTTGAATCAGCGGAGAAACAGCGAAACTGTGGCGCTGATCGCCTGTCGCCAAAATCTTGTGTTTAAATTTTGACAAAAGACTCATAAGTATCAAAATAACCAAAATGGACGTGTCAACATCCGATGTCAAAATACAAACTTTGAAATCTCTTGACGTGTAACCCGCCTAACTTAACAATTTTATAAAAAGTTTTTGAATTTTTGCTTTTTTTTGGTAAATTCCCTCTGTTGGACGTCGGTATTTTACTAGTTTACGTGTTATTTTACGAGTTTAGGTGTACATAATCACAGTGCATAATATAAATATGAAGATAAGAAACGTATCAAATATTGTTATCATAAATTAGACCTTCTTTTACACGTAACTTATATATGTTTCATTCATAACTACAAAATCAGATGTTTATATCACGTTAATATTTTATGAATGTGAATATAATCGAAAAAATGCATGAATTCTAATATTTCATTTAAATTTAAACAAGATAATTGGGCGAAAGGCGATCAGCGCTGCAGTTTCGCATTTTTCCCGCTGAATCAAATTGGAACTATAATCATAATAATCGTGTCATGCCCCTGGACTCTGCTCTCGTTATCCCTCCCACGCTTACGCAATAGCATCTGAGTGGGAGTCGTTGGAGTTTGCGCTTTGGTGTTTCTCCTGTGTGATGCAGCTTTTCATGAGAATCACAGAGGATATATTCTGCTTACCTATATGTAGGCTACCCCTGTTACTCGCAGGTTACAACTGCCCCCCAAAATTGAAGTAGAATGATCGAAAAAATAAAGATACATACATGCATATTTCGCTTACAATGATACAAACAGGTTTTCGCTTAAGCAGTCGATCGTGATGACTTCGATTTTCTTTCTCCCTATCGTTCGTCCGTGTTGAGTATTAATTTCTTCTACAAAGGAATGTTGTATGAATTTTTAAACGCCGAAATTCCTTTCAAAACTTTTCCCTATATTACGCGTCGTTTGGCTCAAAATTTGAATTTTCGATTTTTACATTCTCATCATTTATGATCGAATGTCTTAGATTCATGTGATTTTATACCTATCCAGTTTTCGTTGATTTTTGAGACCCCTTGAGTGAAAAAAAAAATAGTTTTTACGAAAATTCTGTCCGTCGGTCTGTCTGTCTGTCATTCTGTCTTTTGTCTGACGACGCGATAACTTTAGAAGAAATGTTCTAATTCAAACATATTTCTGCACACTGGTTTGTGGTCCAAAAAGACAGGCCAAGTTCGGTAGCCAGCCTTCTACTTCTCTATTATTTTTGTATAGGATGCGCACTTTTGTTATTATGAAAACAAGACAATGAAAATACGTATGCTTCGACACCAATGGATATTATGAATTGTAATGATAAACATTTATTGAAATGATACACTTTTCAAGCTAGTTGAGAATAAAATATAATGCAAAATAAAAAACAATTATTAAAATAATCATGATAAATAAAATTCGTACTTTATTTTGCAATATTTGAATAAGCAATCCCTGCAGGCAAAGGGAAAATAGGAAAATGTAATATACATTTAATATATTAGTGTTGAACATAATGTAGAAAAGTTCACATGTTGAACAAAATCGAGTGCGAAGCGCTAGATACGTGATGACAATGTGCTGGTTAAGGCCGAATGAGATTTAACAAAGGATATCACCAAATTACAGTTGTCGATGCTTTGACCTTTAATTTTGAATGGTCTGTGCACAACTGAGGGCAAGTACATTATCGAGTGTAAAGCTCGAGATAAATATATTATCAAGCGTGAAGCGTGAGAATCTGCAGTCGCGCGCCCCAGGCGCGCTTAAATTTGCGAGCCGTGCGCGCAGCGTGCTATGAGAATATATTTTTTATAGCATTTTCAATAATTAAAACCAAAATGACAAGTCCTATAAAAAAATGGTTACAAGAAATTTTTTAGGACATTTTAAAAGCTATAATTGCTCATTCAGGGCATGTGACAGACATAAATACCTACATTACCGACCTCACTTTTTCAATTTTCCGAATTTTTTGTTGAATCTAAGAACTTTATTTGTAAATAAAATATCGGGCTGAAACTTTGGGAAATGTATCAGAAGAAAATAAACTAGGGATGGAAAGCCACAATAAAAAGTCGACTTTCGACTTTACAATCGACTTTGACTTTTTCGACTTTCGAAGTCGATTAATCAAGATGTAAAGTCGATTTGATCGACTTTCCTGGAATTTTTTTAAAACTGTTTTTACTGGTTGTATTATCTATCCCTATTGATATTTTGAATACAAATTATAATTGTATTATACATGTATATTTTATACAAACTAGAACTAGCCTGAAAAAATTACTAATGCGTTTTGAAGACACAAAAACAATTTTTGAACACAATTTCAAAACTAATTTTTTCATTACAGCAGCTGTAATGAATTTCGAAAATCTTGAAAGAAAAAATTAATTTTCAAATTTACTTTAAAGTTCATTTTCACTCAGTCTGAGATGAAGGGAATTAAAATAGTTTGTATATTCAACAAGCTTCTCTGTCCATTTTCGACAAGAATCTTTATATACTTTTTGACTGCATAAAAATGCCACGTGTTTCTTAAATTATTATCAGTCACATTAACATCGTTCTTAACTTATATCATATCAGTTACACGTTCTCATATATAATTATTAACACAATTTCTCGTGCTACATACATTTTAAATTTTATGTTAAAGTACAAAGGATTTAATGACCTCACTAACAGAGACGCAAAAATGAAATGAATATGAATACTTGAATCTTCATTCTCAAACCACATGTCTGCGTCCTGACTCTGAATAAGGACTACTACTATAGGTTTCAAAAATGTTGACCTCTCTACAAAAGTTTGCATAAGTCAGTGAAAAAAAATCGCTTAAGAACGTAACAAACTTCACTGTGAAGATAATTTTATTGTGAACAAATTCTCTATACATGACACCGTCATATATTAATTATAAATAAAGTTGCAGCTGGGCGAAGGTACAAAAACACGGTCAACAGCGTCAATTTCAGGACAGTGAACTTTGACTTGTTATATTTTGTTGAAAACTCAATAGAAATGAGGCGAAAAAAATCAGGCGAATTCCTTGACATTTTCTGTAAATGTATGCGTCATAAAAATTAAAAAATTTAAATAATTGTAGCTTACAGAGTTAATTATAGAGGAGGATGCTATCTCAGCTCCAAAATGTATCGGAAAGATCAGCTAAAGCTTGAAATAAGTAAAAAATTCAAATAATACAATGACATATGAAATAAAGTCATCAGTATCAATGTCAGTCGAGGGTCATTATTCGGCACTTTCCACCAGCTACCTGATGTCTGTAACTTGGGAAACCTAAAAAAAAAGCCAAAGGCGTAGGAAACTGATATTCTCTTGAAAACGTGAATTCAACTTCTCACGCTGATATTTCCACTCCAGAAAAGTAAGAAACTTCCAGAGGAAGATGAAAAATATAACTGGAGAAACCGACTCATCTGAAAAATTGCATCTACTGTTAGTAATTTTGATGAAAATTCTAGTATCCGTTCTCTGAGATGTTTGGCAAAACCATAAAATAATTGTTTAAAAATTCAAAAATCCAAGGAGATATTCAAAATTGAACATTTTTGTCCTTCTTTCTTTATATTTTCATAACTTTGGTAATTTTAATGATATTAAGATGTACTTTTTTCAATTATTCATAATAAGACGTAGTTTTGAAAAAAATAGAATAATAGAATAGAACCGGCCTGATAGAATTTTTTCCATATATTCAGCTCTAGAATCGAAATTAATGCAAAGAAGTCGCAAAACTTCAAGTATGTGTCAATACTTACAAAATTAAACAAAAAATCATTATTTTTCACATTTGAATACGTTTTAGTAACATTTATAAAAATATTATTGCTTTGAATTTTTTAAAGCTTGTGTCGAGAACGGTAGTTATTTGAAATTTTCCGAGTTGTTTACACTACACTTGACCCTACGTTAAAATGATGGATAATTACCTTCAAAAGAAATCCAAGAACTTTCAAAAATGTTTATTATTTTTAGAGTTAGATCAGTTTTTTGAAAACATCGAAATTTTAAGTTTTTTTGCAATATTTTTTTATGAAATTGAGAGTTTGCCTTCAAGTTGGGCTTATCAGACGGAGAATTTTATTACCTTTCGCATTATCATGAGGAACAAATTTTCATATTAATATTATAAAAATTAAGTCACATTCGCAACAGCTCAAAAAATAGGAATGTATACAATCTCCGCTGGTAGTGTATTTGTAATGTTTGGAAAAAATTATGCACTTCATATGAAAATAAGAAAGAAAATAGACGTAAATATTTATAATTATAACAAAGTGTAATAAAAAAAAATTAGTTTCATCAACTGGCATTTTCTTAATAATTGAAATAAATATTTTCTACGCCTTTGGGCAGTTATAACTTGTTGCACGCGTATTTATTTTCAGGCTTCTGGAAGAGTTACTGATTTGGGACTGAGTGGAAGAGACTGAATGGGAGCCCTGGAGCGGACAATTATATTGCCTGGATCAGTCGAAGTCGATTTTTCCATCCCTACAATAAACTACGTTTACGTACTTTATTTAAGGAGGAATTTCGCAAAAAATTATTTTCGAAGAAATTAAAACTGGGTGCATTTTTTGAACCTAAGAACTTTTTTTATAAGTGAAATATCGACTTTAAACTTTGAGAAATGCAAGAGTCGACAGTAAAGTATGTTTATCTACATCATTTGAGTATAAAATATGCAAAAAGAAAAATTTCAACTAAATGTCAACTCCGGTCGCCAGTTCGGTCGGTATTCTCATGGGCACGAAAATGCGAAGTCTGGCGGCCACTTAACGAGGCCAATAACGATTTCAAAACTTACATAATTCAACATTGAAACAGCATATTTCACTCAACTTTTATGCTGGACACAACTTTAAAACAATATTATAGTAAGAAAACCGCATCATCTATCTTTGACAGCGTGGACCCCACATTTCGGATGTAGACGAGCCAGCTGATAGAGCCTCGTTTAGTGGCCGCAGACTTCGCATTTTCATGTCCATCGCGAATAACGACCGAACTGGCAACCGGAGTTGACATTTAGTTGCAATTTTTTTTGCATGTTTTATACTCAAATGATGTACATAAACGTACTCTACTGTCGGCTCTTGCATTTCTCAAAGTTTGAAGCCAATATTTCACTTATAAAAAAAGTTCTTATGTTCAAAAAATGGACCCAGTTTTAATTTCTTCGAAAATAATTTTTTTCGAAATTCTTCCTCGAATAAAGTACGTAAACGTAGTTTATTATCTTCTTATACATTTTCCAAAGTTTCAGCCCGATATTTTATTTACAAAAAAAGTTCTTAAATTAAAAAAAAAAACGGAAAATTGAAAAAGTGAGGTCGGTAATGTAGGTATTTATGTCTGTCACAAACACTTAAGACTTTTTCTCGCATTTGTTACGTCATGGAAAACGCAAAATACTTTCCTTTTTAATTAGGTTCCTCGTTTTAGTTGAGATCGAAGATCTCGCACAGGGAAGAGGAAAGAGTAGCCAATAAATAAATTATAGATAAGTTCAACAAATTAATTATGAATAATTACAATTAAAATTTATTGATTAAAAGAATTTAGCACAAGAAGCTGAAGGAAGACTTGTAGACTTGTCTCTAATCCTTGGCCAGGACCTTTAAAATAAAGGATACTCATATATTATGGCCCAAAGGAGTTAGATAAATGAAATTAGAGTTATTGGTATGAGGACTTTTACCGGTTATTGATTCGATTGAAGAATCAAATGTTATCTAGATGGTCTGTGTAATGGTGTGGAAGAAGAGGTTTTGCACCTTATTATGAATTGGATATCCAAGATTTTGGTAGATCCTTAATTGGTATTCAAAGTGTTCCAATGGTTGATAATAGTGGGTCCAATTCAGGTTGGAATTGGTTCAAAGTATTCCAAAGATGGGAAATCCCAGATGCGGGTTTCCCGGTGCACAGCACTTTCACAAGGGCACACACACTAACACGCGGGAGATACCGGTTTGACACACTAGACACTAGACAGTCGAATCGGAGAAAACCGTAGAAAAATAGAGAAGAGGTGAACTATAACTTCTAACTTATCACTTTGCTTATGACTGAACCATGCTCGTCCATTGAGTTTTACAATTCACAATTGTATTTAAGAAATTTTACTTTCGATGATAGTCATATTTTGCTAATTTAAAATATCTAATTTATTACTGTTTATCATTAAAAGAAATCAAAATGCGTACAATTTTTTTCGCTACAAAAATTAAGAAATGAAGAGATACATAACCTGTAAATTTACAAAAATATGACAAATAGTGCAACTGTACTAAAATGTACTTGAAAAAAAGAAAACAAGGTGAAAAGCCAATTTTTACTGTCAGCATCCGAATCCTCTTTCGGAATTATTATTAAAAAAAATTTAAAAAGGATCATCCAATCTTACGTAAACATCATAAAAGAGATACATATGTATTTAGGAGGTTAAATATTAAAATTGTAAAATTGGATTTACATAGTATAGTGTAAATAACTACTTATAAAGAAGGTGAAAAAGATTTATATAGCTTCCTATTAGAAAAATAATTTTTACATTGACAAAAGTGATTATTTTGCAAGAAACATTCTTCTAACAGTATAAAGAGAGATGAGAAAAAAAACATGGTTACAAGGTTTTATAGGCAGGTAACCTAAATTGTCTATTGAGGGCTACAAGAAAAAAAACGAATACGTGGTGTGGTCTAGGATGGATTTTCTGCAGGAAGGGTTATAAAACTGAGTCTAGGTGTTTAAACATTTAAGATAGACCAGGTGCAGTAATAGTTCACATAAAAATTATACAGTTTTTCACTTCAAGATCTTTAATTTTTGAAAATGGAAGAATGTTAAAGAAAAAGGAAGTAGAGAGGTTTAGTTTAAAATTAAGGAAAGAGTCGGGAAAGACTAGAGGGTGCCATGAATTTGCAACTGCATGCGTGAGGACTTCTAAAAGGTGTCGTAAAAGAGAGATATAGGAGTCAATAGTCATTTGTTGAAGTCTTTGACCCTTGAGATGATGTGAGAAAGATTTATAATTTTTTGAAAGATCAAATTAGGGATGAGAAGTAAATTATTTTCGAGTAAATAAAGAGAAGCTTCTTGATTTTTTTATAATTTCTCAAATGTGTTCTGAACTTTTTGTAAAAATGGATCATTTTTTGTTGCTGAAGAACTGTAAATATTATATGTTTGAATAGAAATTAGCAAAATTTCTTCAAGAAAATAAGTTATTGATATGGTATAAATGTTGTGACTACTTCCATTGCAAATGTCAGATCTCTTCTTACATCCTGTGATGAATTTGTTATAGTTCTCTATTATTCGATGCTTGAAATTATATAAGACAAACGTGTCTGAACGAGACGAAAAATGATATTCATCTGAAAGGATTTGAATATCAATAATAGGCTCAAAATAAATGCCTATTGAGTGCGAGAAAAGAGAATCGATGTACGAAGTTGTCGCATCAGATGGGGTTACTAGGAATAATATCAATAAGATACCAGGAGAAAGTTGGAGTTTTTAGTTCATTGTGCTTCTCGAAAGCCTGTAAAAAGAAAACAAATGTTAGTGTATAAGATGGTTTTAATTTTGAGGATTATATCCCTAGTTGTGTGTATGCTTCTAAGGTTTTGTGCCCATTTAGGAATATCACTGTCATTTCTTCCGAAAATTTCCGTATGAAATAAATATGGCCATAACATGAGCAGATCAATTTGATGCATAAAAACGACGATAAGAGAGTCTATACGCTGACAGTGAAAGGGATCCATTTGAAATTAAAATGATGAGGGCTTGTCGTTTAATTATTAACGGTTTGACATTGTATGTGTGAACGTTTAAGTCTATTAACGTGTACTACTGCAGGTTTTCCTTTTATGTAAATTTTCACGTTTCCCTTTCCTAATATTTCCAGGACTTCATAAGGCCCTTTATATTGATCATCAAATTTTTTCTTAGGTTCTTTTCCAATTTATAAAAAGACGTTGTCTCCAGTTTTGATTTCTAATGGATTAACTTTCCGATCATGATATATTTTTGGCTTTTCTTTAGCTGCAATCAAATTTTATCTCGCTTGAGTTCTCATTTCATATAATTTTGTTATAAAATTCGTTAGGTAATCGTCATAAGTTTGCAATTTTTCTTGCTTTGATAGTGGTTCATTTTATGGTTGACGAGCTAATTTACCGAAAACTAATTCATAGGGCGTACATTTTGTACCTTCGTGGACACTTGTATTGTAAGAAAACATGGCTAATTCAAGCCAATCGTCCCATTCGGAATTTTTTGAAAAAAATTGTTTGAGGTATTCAGCTAACACGTTATGTGATCTTTCAAGAGACCCATTTGATTGTGGATGGAATGCTGTTGTTTCAAATTGCTTAATTCTAAAACGCTTTGCCATTCTTTTCATTAAATTACTTAAAAAATTTGAACCTTGGTCAGTCAAAACTGCTTTTGGGGAACCGTAAATGCATATAAATTTTTTAACAAAAATATCGGCTACTGTTGAAGCTTCCGCGTCTGGAATTGCTAGAGCTAAAGCATATTTTGTAAAATTATCTTGAATAGTTAAGATATTTACGTTGCCTAATGTTGTTTGTGGAAGTGGGCCAACTATGTCCATTGCAATTTTTTCGAATGCAGACAAAGTTCTTGATCCATTATCACGTGGAGAACCGTCAGTAGCAATAAAATAATAAATCTTTACGCATCGTTAATTGATCACGACACTCAAGAACATTTTGTTGTGTATGTGCTTGGGTATTCAAAGGAGGGGGTTTACTTTCTTCTAATTTATCTTCATTTGCCTCTTGAAAAATTTCGGGATTTTTCACATTTCTTCCTTTTGGAATTTTTATAAAATTTTCTGGTTTTCGAAAGTTCTTGTATATTTTCTTCATCAACAAAGTTTTCTTTATCTGAAAAATTTTCGTAATTAAGGACTTCATCTTCCGAAGTTGAGAGATTATCTTCTTATTCATTTTCCTTCTCTTCTT
The DNA here is from genome assembly GCA_932195095.1 of Andricus curvator. Classification (NCBI taxonomy): domain Eukaryota; kingdom Metazoa; phylum Arthropoda; class Insecta; order Hymenoptera; family Cynipidae; genus Andricus; species Andricus curvator. Next base: position 36,256 of record CAKNYM010036242.1, on the reverse strand, counting down.
GTTGTGCAACAGGCTTTGCCTTGGATTTTTGATAATTTTTCTTCTTCTTCTTTTTAACTTGTTTTCTTGAATTATCAAAATATGCTGTATCTGAATCAGATTCATCTTCATGTTCAAAGTTTATGTGCGTTTGCTGTTTTAAATTCAGAAACTCACCAGTGGTTTCCTCTTTTCTCGGTCTGCCTCTCTTTTTCAAGGCTTGCGGGTTGCTTGCATTTGTGAGCACAGCTTTCTTGGGCCTACCTAGTGCTTTTTTAACAGCAGGCGAGGGAGGTAAGTATTCTTCCTCACTATCTTTATGTGACTTACCTTGATTTTCAATTTGGTGTATTGTAAGGTGATTGGGAAGGTTTTATTACATTGTTTTTTAATAATTTATCTACTTGGCGGATGATTTCTTCCTTATGAACTGGAGGAAATGGATATTGTCGTGAAAAAATAGGACAATCATCTGTTGTCGGTATTGAGTGTTGAAGAATGTTTGTAGGTTCTAAGTAGTCTCCCGGAATGTGGAAGCAATCTGCATTTTTAGTAATTAATTTTTTCACGTGTTCATATTCTTCCATATTTAAATGATCTAACCGTAGTAGTTTTTTAATGATTTCTACTCTTTCTTCGCCTGTGATCTAGTAAAATTTGCAGAAATGGTTAGACTTTTCATCGGATTTAAAAAAACTATTTAATATTAAATTAGGCAAATTTTCATCATTTTCATGTTCTGAAAAATCAGATTGATTTGTTGAATTGTTGACTTCGCATTGTTCAAAATCTTGTAATTGAACACTAGGAATTGATATTTTTACAGGTTGTTCATTTATGATTGCATATTTGACGTAGGCTTTGCCTCCACAATTTTTACAATGGGTTGACCCACAAAAATTCCTTCCCCAATTGATAATTGAGGTATATAACCTTCACTTTTTTCCGTATTTTCTATTTTTACATAATAATCAAAAATTGTTCGTGCCAGGATTGTGATAACGCCAGTTTTTTCAAAAGGATATGTTGCATTGTTAATTTCAATACATTTATATGTGTAATTTATATTTACTTTATTATTAAGAAAAAATTCAGAGCCCAAGACTCCATCTTCATCTACTGGTACATCATCAGGAATTATATTTAGTGTAGTTAAAAATCCAAGTATTACAACCTCAATTTGACCTAGAGTATAGACAGGTAGATCATTAATGCATGTTAGTCTCAACAGTTCATTTTTATTTATTTTTATTTTGGGGTCAATCGCACTTCTTTTAATTAGATTTCGGCCAACACCAGTGTCGATCATCATACGTGCCAGGTTTTTTAGACTAACGGCAGATACCATGATCGAAGGAATTATATTATTCCTACTGATATGAATTTTGATATCATTTTCTTCACTTTTAATTTCTATAGGTGCTTTAGTTAATGGGTTGGCGCCTTCCTCCCAGCACCCATTGGGGAATAGCGTTGGAGTTTTCCTGGTTCTGCATACAATTTTGAGGGCTTTGTTGTCCTTTTCGATTTTGTGAATATCTACTCTTTTTATAACAATCCTTAGCGATGTGACCAGGGTAATTACAAAAATTGCAAATAATTTTGGATCCTTGTGTGGGATACGGGCGGGTCTGCTGATTATTCGTATTTTCAAGATTGTTTCCCCTTTGGTTTTGTCCAGGCTCAAAATTTTCATCCTGTCTGGGTCTAAAATTTTGATTTTTTCCATATCCGAAATTTTGATTATGTTGGTTTCCAAAATTTTGATTTTGTCTGCTACTAAAATTTTGATTTTGTCTATATCCAAAATTTTTATTTTGTCGGTTATTGAAGTTTTAATTTTGTGAGTATCCAAAATTTTGATTTTGTCTAGGTACAAAGTTTTGGCTCAGTTCAGGTCTAAAATTTCAATTTTGTCCAGGTCTAAAATTTTGATTCTGTCGGGGTCCAAAATTTGGATTTTGTGCAGAATTCCATTTATTGTGATTATTAAAATTTCCTTGAGGTTTATTTGGTAAAAACTGGTTTTGGATTGAATTTGAAACAACAGTATTTCAGAAAAAAATTTTTGTCCAAAGTTTTCGAGGTGGTAACACTTTTCGGTCGCATGTCCTGGTCCTCCGCAAATTAAACACGCTATTTTAGTGTCCTGAGAAACATTGAATTTATTATTTTTTGTAATAATTCGCGATTCTGATTCTTCTTCTGAGGATTTAATTGGCTTCTTTTTTCGTAGTTCTGAACATGCATTCAATTTCCTTTCAATTTCTAGTGCCTCATTGATAAGAGTTTTAAAAGTTTCATCCGCGTTATCTTTTAATCTTATCTCTAATTCTGAACGTAATCCCCTTTTAAAACATTTAATCACATAATCTTCTAAATTTGCCCTAAATGTGTCACCTGTGGCACCATCATTGCCTAATTTATGCGCGTCTTCGATCCTATCTGCTAATTCTTTTATTCGCGCAGCGTATGATATAACATTTTCCTCATACCACATAAATATATTACCTAGTTCTCCTTGCAGCTGGTATACGCTTTTCGCGGGGGCATAAACCTTTTTTAATTTTTCTATTAATTCATCTAGGGTTCGAAACGTGTTACGAATATGCATTTTCGCGCTTCTCCGGTCAATTTACTTCTGACTAATCTAGCAAGATTCTCATGTGCCTGTGCAGGAATTATGGCTTTTGCTTCTGTACCTGTTTTGTCGAGTCTTCGTCACTTGATACGTCGTCACTATCGTGCTCACTTATTATTGATTCGTGATTCAAATTATGAAATGAGTTTTCTTTTGTTACTTCCTTACTAATTTGCTGAGAGAGCGTTGAACTTAATGATTTTACATTAGCCTGATAATCAATCACGTCATCAATAGTTAAAGTTTTATTCTGATCTATAGAACCACTAATCAAACTTGAATTTGTGTTAATTAAAGTAGTATTTCCGGGATCAATAAATGCAGAACAGTCAAAATTATTGTTTTCTGAAATGTCACTGCCAAATTCCAAATCTAGTTTTTCTAATTCTTTATCAATATTAATTTTATTTTTCCTATCACTCTCAAGCCCGTTCTTATTTAATTCTACTTGCTTAGCTAATTGAGGGTTTTGTTTAGCTAGATTCCTGGTAATTGTTTTTTGACTATTCCCTAAATCTACAGGTTTTTTATTCGGCATTGATTATACTTATATTTGGACATATTTTACAGCAATAATATATAAAATGTAAATGTTTTAAGTTACCTGTCTTCGTTCAAGTTCTTTGTGCTTAAAAATGTGTATAAAATAAACTTATTTAAAACAAATTATATATTGGCTCTATTTTGTTTGGTTTCCCGGCCGATGCACCATAAAAAAGGTTGTATGTTACGTCATGGAAAACGCAAAATACTTTCCTTTTTAATTAGGTTCCTCGTTTTAGTTGAGATCGAAGATCTCGCACAGGGAAGAGGAAAGGGTAGTCAATAAATAAATTATAGATAAGTTCAACAAATTAATTATGAATAATAACAATTAAAATTTATTGATTAAAAGAATTTAGCACAAGAAGCTGAAGGAAGACTTGTAGACTTGTCTCTAATCCTTGGCCAGGACCTTTAAAATAAAGGATACTCATATATTATGGCCCAAAGGAGTTAGATAAATGAAATTAGAGTTATTGGTATGAGGACTTACCGGTTATTGATTCGATTGAAGAATCAAATGTTATCTAGATGGTCTGTGTAATGGTGTGGAAGAAGAGGTTTTGCACCTTATTATGAATTGGATATCCAAGATTTTGGTAGATCCTTAATTGGTATTCAAAGTGTTCCAATGGTTGATAATAGTGGGTCCAATTCAGGTTGGAATTGGTTTAAAGTATTCCACAGATGGGAAATCCCAGATGCGGGTTTCCCGGTGCACAACACTGTCACAAGGGCACACACACTAACACGCGAGAGATACCGGTTTGACACACTAGACACTGGACAGTCGAATCGGAGAAAACCGTAGAAAAATAGAGAAGAGGTGAAATATAACTTCTAACTTATCACTTTGCTTATGACTGACCCATGCTGGTCCATTGAGTTTTTATAGGGCCTATGGCGATGTCCCTGTATGCTGGGACGCCGGTGTATACGCATACGTCACGAGTATATATAGATATACTATACGGCTTACAATGTTTTCAGTATATCTATAGCTATGTCCTCCAGCCTCCACGTGCTTTTGTGCTCTATAGTATATGCGTCTATGGCTAGCTAGACAGTGTACGCTACGGATTGCAATGTTCTTACTATAGTCTATACTCTATATCTCTGCTCTCGTGCTGAATATATATAGCTATATCCCACAGCATACAAAGTGCTGACTATATATATATATGTATATATGTATAGCTGCACTCCACAGTGCACAATATTCGCTCTATATTTATTAAGTATTTATTAGTGTAAGCATGAAAACAGATAAATATATAAATAAATATATTAACATATATATACGTCAAGGGACTTGACACATTTTGCGTCGTTTGGTTCAAAATGTGAATTTTCTCAAAGTATTTTAAATAAATAAAACCAAAATGAAAAGACTATCAAAAAATGGTTGAAACAAATTTTCTAGAACATTTATAAAGCTGCAATTCATGGTTGAAACTTTTTTCGGTATCTTACGTCGTTTGGCTCAAAATGTGAATTTTCTATTTTTTTCATAGTACCTATTTTCGAAAAATGAAACCAAAATATCCAGTCTTATCAAAAAATGGTTGTTTGAAGGGAAAATTATAGGTCTTTTAAAAAGCTCCGATTCTTTTTTAAAACTTTTTTACACGGAGAATATTTGGTTAGGAAACTTTACCAAAATTTTGACTGAAATTGGGATATTATTATACCATTAAGCCATTTCCCTTTCGGGTTAGGCAGATCAAAGTTTTAAAATGTACAGTAAAGGTTTTCAAAAGTAAACATTAGTGCACGTGGTGTAACTATTAAAAACTATTCGGTCATACATTGAGGAAAAATTGGATAAAATCTCATGTTAGTTAAGTAAAGTTTGCAAATGTAAAGTGACGCAAACTTTAAAATATGCCATGTTAATGACTCCCTTAAAATCGGTTTTAGAATAAAAGATTTCTGTAAGCCTTTCTCAGTGCAAAATGTATTATTTACTCGAAAGTTTGGTAAAGTTTTAAATAAATTCTAAAGAAAAATTAATTTTGGATATGTTATTATTTCCTCCACATTGTATGATAGTTTATCCACTGTAGAAGAGATTTTCATTTTTGCTACGTTAAACTTTTTTCGACAGTTCAGTGAACCGACAGTCGAGTCGCAGTCGCCTGACGTCTCCCACCACCTCCCTTATCTTTCAGATTCATGTACAAGTATTCAGCACTTCGAAGATGTTTACCACTTTTTTAATTTGGCATAAGGTTTTAAATTTTCAACTTACTTATAGTGCTCGTTAGCATTTAGTGTTTAATAATGGATATTAGTTTTACAATTGCAAAATAAAATTAGAGTTAATTTAAGTATGATATTACAAAGTTGATTACCATGGATCGAGTTGACGCCCCTGGCGTAAACTTTTTAGTGATGGCCTTTAGAGCTTTTCGCCATGTTAGTGGCTTTCCTATTGAATTTGTATATTTGTCTTTCATTTAGCGTGATGAAAAAAAAATTCTCAATAAGAAGAAAAAATGTTTGATTCAAAAAAAAAATCCTATTGCGAGAAAATCAAAATTGAAGATCGCGGTATCACGAAAAAAAAATAAAGTATATTTTTTTCATTGCATGATAATAATTTAAAAAAAAAATATCAATACTAAAAGGTTTAAAAAATTAACACTCCGTTAAAATTTCAACTAAATTTAAACTTGAATTTCATTAAATTTTGATCCAAAATGATTGTTTCAATAAATGAAATATCGAAAAAATAATAACAGAAAATTCAGTAAATATTAATTTTCAAAATGAAAATTTTTTAAAAACAATGTTTTAAACTGACATTTTTCATACCAAAAATTGAAGAAGAATGTTTTCATCAAATTTACATCGCTATATAATTTAACATTATGAGTTCTTTAGCTACACTTTTTTTCAAATATTTTTTTACTATACAGTATAATAAAGGTTTTCATCAAATCTACATCGAAAAAATCTTCAAAGAAAATATGAATAATTATTCAACTGCAATGTTCTTAATAATTTGGTTGTTTCACTACAGTGTAATTCTAGAAAATTTTTACTTTGAAAGAAATTTGTATCCAATTTTATTAATTATAATAACATTTTATATAATTTTAAACTGCGATAATTACCAAAGAGTAACTCTTCCAATCGTACATTGCATAGCTACAAGAAATTACGTAATTTTTGCAGGTTTAATCAAATTTACTGTTAAGGGCCACCATTGCGCGCCGAAACGTTCGAAGCAATTTAATTATTTTCAATTTATACAATATATAGACAATCAAACCGTTGCATTTTCGTTAAAAAGATGCCAATTTCCGACGTAAAACACTAATAGAACCTAAAGTTGTTCAAAATTTTAAGTTTAATTTTTAAGTCAAATGATTTTTATTTAAAATAACCGTTTTCTGGTATAAATCTGAAGATTATTAAAAATCTGAAGATTAATGAAAATCTGAAAAATCTCATATTTTCTTTATGAAAAATACTAATTTTTTTACGAAACAATTTTTTCCAAATTGTAAGCCATATTCTTTGAAATTTAATGACTTTTATTTAAATAACCGATTTCCGATAAAAAGCGTTAACATAAACTTAAATTGTTACAAAAATGTAAATCTTCTTTTAAATTGATTAATTTTTTTTAAAGTAACTAATTTCCAGTCTAAAACGTTACCATAACGTTAAATCGTTCCAAAACTGTACACCTACAATTGAACAAAAGTTTTTATCTTCGTAGAAGTCTAATGATTTTTTACTAAAAATAGCGATTTCTAGTGTGAAAGACCGACATAACCTGAAATGGTTAATAATAATGAATCTTCTTTGAAATGTTTAAAATATAATTTATTTTAAACAAAGCCATTGGATTTCAATTTAATTATTTTTGTGAAAAATACCAATTTAAGATGAAGCACTCCAAAATAACAGATAATTGTTGAAAAATGGTACATACGCCTTGAAACCCAATAATTGATTATTAAAAATATCAATAATTCCCAACGAAAAACACTAACATAACATAACAAAAGATTATTGAGAATTGTAAATCTTCTTCGAAATCCAATGATTTCCCTACAAAATAACCGATTTTCTGCAAATAACGTTAATATTACCTGAAACTGTTCAAAAATTGCAAATCTTATATGAACTACAGTTTTTTATATACAGTGAAATCGCGATATAACGCTCTTCAAGGGACCGACCGAGAAGAGCGTTATAAACGGGGAAAAGTTATATGCGGGAAAAGTCAATCTCTTCATGTCGTTCGTAAATATTGTTCTTTTATCAATCAATCAGAACATTCATATCGTCATTATTAACTATCAACATCCATGGTCATCATAAATTACCATTAATTATCACTATTATAAAATATGATTTATTCATTGACAATGCATTCCGCATCGGAAGTTCCTGTAGGCGGAATACTTATACTGGTTGCAATAAAATTAAATAAATTATTGGAAATAAATAAACTAATGTTGAAAATTTAAAATCATGAGCTTTGGTGGAAAAAAATAACCTTTGTCGTCTAGCGCATACTGTACTAAAACTCTTAGGCATACCTACTGCCAATATCAAACAAAGCATTCATGTTATTTAAACAATAAATTATTCCTTCGTTAAAAAATTTGGTGGCCCTAAAAAGGTGCCGATTATTGTTTGTAAAACTCGAGGTTCATTTTTCATGCTCGCGCGCCTTGACGTTTGGTCTCCTTACTCTTACTCCATGGAGTCCTTGTTGAAAAAATCCAGTAAAATGGTTTGCCGCAATTTGTCATGTTTTGTTTTTATAATTTTACTCTCCATTTTGTGGATGCTACTGAAGAATTCCTCAGACTCGTTTGAAGAACTTGTAAAATAT
>CAKNYM010036242.1:0-13235 GCA_932195095.1 Andricus curvator | reverse complement strand
GGGTACATAGAGAGACACAATGCGGCTCTAAAAGTGTTATATTACCAGCTTAGGCACTTCTATGGTGTTGACCTATTGCCCGTCTTGCCATACGCCCAGGAGGAACTCAAGTCCGTTGTGGAGAATGATCAGTGTAAGATCTACTGGAATTTCTCATTCTCCACTACTCAACGTATCAGTGCTACGAAGCCTGATATTGTCCTCCAAGATCTGAAGAACAATATCATTTACGTGATTGAATTCTCGGCACCAGCCGATGGTAATATCACGGCAAAGGAGGAAGAAAAACGGGCGAAATATCAAGCACTTCTTTTCGAGCTGAGCAGGCCCTACCAAGGCTTCAAAGTCCATTTTGTAGTTCTCATAATCGGCTGTCTTGGAGGTATGAAAGCTTCATTTCTTGGCCAACTTAACAAAATCCCGGCTTGCCAGCGTCAGGCTCATTCCATCGCGAACCGGATGCAAAAGGCTTTTCTTCGGGAATCACATCATCTGGTCCGTCAACACTGTTCCTTATAACATTCTACAAAGATTGGTAGCTCTAAAAAGGTATCCAGAGGGGAAACTTCATCTCCAACTGTCCCACCTGCCGCGTAAGATCATCCGCGGCTAGAGACCTGACTCCAAGGAACAGTGTTGCCCGATGTTATCTCGCGTAAATTTCCCGCTCGTGCTTACCTTCTAGGACAGAAGGAGCAGAAGCGGATGACGTACACGTGCCAGTTGTGTCGGGATTGGTTGCTTTAAAGAACCATGATCGTAGCTTCCGGAGCCTACAACTTCTCATATTAAAAAAAATAATAATAATTTACTTCTAATACTTTTAATACTTTAATACTTTAATAATAAATATACATTAATACTTTTAATAATTTACTTTGACGGCTATGTTGGCCGTAGCATTGCTACTGACAGGGTTTCCCATGCTAGACAGGCAGAGAACGAAGAGAAAAGTGACTAAGAGGAACACCAATACCCATAAATAATAATGGAGAATATTTAAAAAAATTTGAAACGCTTATCGCTACCCGAGGATCGTCGGGGCGCCCCTGGAGCCACCGCTGGGGGCCACAGCATGCGGGACGGTGGCGATGGTGAGCTGCGAGATGGTCAGGCAGATCTCACTAATCAAACAGCTGGCCAGCAAGAACATCTCCGACATACGGTAAGCAGTGAAATATCAACTGTGTCTGCTTAGGATTCTTTGGCTAGCGTTAGCTATTTGCAGCCAAACACTTCAACAGAAATACCGTGGGAGAGCATCAAGTGGGATACCACAATGAATGAAGAATTGATGCGTCTCTATTATGAAAGTGCGAAGTTTGAAACCTCACGCAAAAAAGGACAAAATTTTAGAACGAAATTTGCCGCAAAGTATCCTCAAATAGAGAAATTCACATTAAGAGATCTTATCGCTAAGGTGAAGGACATCAGGACTAATCTACTCATCTCAGAAGATCGAGCAATGGAGATTAAACAGCAGGTTGATTTGGAGTGGAAAAACAACGGCAAAGAACAGCAGTTAGAGGAAGCCGCGTCACACGAACAAGCAGTGGCAATTGATGTTCTTCCTCAACCTGGTGATGATCCAGCACCACCACATCCTGCGGAGCCAGATGGCCTAATACAACCAGTGCCAGAAGCAGAGGTTTAACAACCAAGGAGGCGATTAAAATGGACATACCATATAAACAGAGATGTGACGCGCTCTTATTTTGTGGCAAAGAAAAGTGGGCAAAGTGTAAGGAGAGAACATCATCGTCTCTTCTTACTTAAGTACTCAGGACTAGCCACAAGAATAAATGAGCTGAATCTAGCAGATCAAAAACGCTCAATATCTGTAAACAGATTGCTTTCGGCTGTTGAAATAGCTGCCATCGAAATGGAAGTGGAACAGCAGCTTCCTATTGATGAACTTCTATTGGAAGATGTGGACAACGAGGACTTGATTGCAGCTGAAGGCATAGGTGCTAGGGATGATGAGCATCAAGTACCGGATGGACTAGAACCACATCCGGACATTACAAACGATGATCTAAACAGCGAAGTCCCAGAAAAGCTACAGCACCTTGAAAGGAATTTTGGTCATGCTTTACTAGAGTTCAGACATGTAGAACCAACACAAAGGCATTCACTGCCCAAGATGAACATCACAGGTGATCTATGTGCACTAATAGAGCACCTGAACAGCAAGGTTTTACCTATGCATTTGAACGGAACACAAAATGCGTTAGAGGTGCAAACTCTTGTATACTGTGCAGCTGTGGCAACCGTTAGAACGTTGGGCCGCAGAACTAGGCCTATAAATGCAGTCTTTGCCCCAAGACAGGAGCGAGATCCACCATGGAAGATCAGGTTGGATATGGATGTCAGCAAAGTAAGGTGCAAATTGGGTCGACTGACTCAATATAAAAAAGGAAATCGAACCAGAAAGCTGATACACCATGTTATTAAAATCATCCACCCTCGGTACATCGAGACATTGACACCAGCAATATTGGATGAGATTATAGACTCCCAGCGGTAGAGACTTGATGTTCTTACTGCTAGACTGCGTCGATACAAGAAAAGTAGTGCAAGAAGGCAACAAAATCGAACCTTCCAGGCAGATGAAAGAAGGTTCTATCGTGAACTGAGTGTAAAGCAAAATAGCCAACAAGACAGCGAAGTTCCTCAATTGGAAGACATGACTAACTATTTGTCAGATGTTTGGGGAAAAACTAACAGAAGTAATTTGGACACTGCGTGGTTCCAACTGGAAAAAGCAAGAGCAAGCAATAACCCTGAAATGGAGCTGACGAACATCACAGCTTTAGATGTTTCAGCGGTTTTGAAAAAAGTATGTAACTGGAAAGCTCCAGGTCTGGACATGGTGTACAATTTCTGGTACAAGTACCTGACTAGTGTGCATCCTGCGTTGGCACGGTGTTTTCAGACGATCATCGAACATCCAGATCTGATGCCAGGTTTTATGCTGCAGGGTACTACGTATATGTTGCCTAAAAAACCAGACGCTCAAATACCATCTGAATTTCGACCGATAGCCTGTCTTCCAACAATATATAAATGTCTTACAGCTATCATAGCAGATAAGGTATATTCTCACTGCGACGAGAATGACATCCCTACAGAAGAACAAAAAGGATGTTGTAAAAACATCCGAGGCAGTAAAGATCTAGTCACCATAGACGCTGTTGCCATGACGCAAGCTCGTACACATCAAAGGAACTTGCACATGGCATACATTGACTACGAGCAAGCGTTTCCTTCCGTACCACATGACTATTTGCTTGAAGTCTTAAATGTATACAAAATTTGTCCTCGCATCATTGACTTCCTAAGTCGTGCGATGATGCTTTGGGGTACAACAATCAAGTATTTTGACCATGGACAACCAAGGATAACTAGATCAATACGCATTACGACGGGTATATTCCAAGGAGACTCCTTCAGTGCATTATGGTTCTGTTTAGCGTTGAACCCACTGAGCAAAACTCTAAATAGCATGTTTCATGGGTTCAGAGTACACGATAACGAGGATGGTCATCAATTGACACATCTTCTATACATGGATGACCTGAAGCTGTACGCTAGTTCGGACAAGAGACTGCAGCAAGTGATCGATGTCACAGAGCAGTTTTCCAACGATATCGATATGGAGTTTGGACTAGATAAATGCAGAACAGTGCATTTAATCAGAGGAAAATTAGGGACCGCAGAACAAGAGAACGATTTCGTGAATGACATCGAGGCAATGGCTGAGGGCGAGTCATATAAATACCTGGGTATTCTCGAATCCAAGGGTATTCAGCATACGATAGTTAAGAAAAGCCTAACGACTGCCTTCAGTACAAGGCTCAGATTGGTTCTGAAGAGTTCTCTTAACTCGGCAAACAAGATCAGGGCAATGAACACCTATGCCATCCCTGTTCTCACGTACTCCTTTGGGCTCATCAAATGGTCGAACACCGACCTCGAACAATTAAACAGAATCATCCGCGTAGAAATGACGAAACACCGTATGCACCACAGTAATTCGGCGATTGAAAGGGTAGTTCTACCACGACGTAGAGGGGGTAGGGGCATTGTAGATGTCAGGAAACTGTGTGAGTCACAAGTCATACAGTTGCGGGACTATTTTAACAGCAAGTGAGATGTTACGCTTTACAATACGATCTGTAAAGCTGATCTTGACTACACGCCCTTGAATTTGTCCTCAGAGGAGGCCTTAAATATCAGGGCAGAAACCATAGAGGAATTAGACACGCAATGGAGACAGAAAGCCATCCACGGCGAACACCCAAAAACGTTAGATCAATATGAAGTGGATAGTGAGGCATCCAATATTTGGCTGAGAAAGGGAGTCCTGTATCCAGAAACGGAAGGATTCGTCATTGCGATTCAGGATAGGGTTGTCAGCGCCAGGAATTATCGCAAACACGTGTTACATCAAGACGTGGTTGACCGGTGCCGATTATGTGGACATACCAACGAATCCATCGAGCACATTATTGATGGTTGTCGCGTAATGGCTCAAAGAGAATATACGCACAGACATAATGATGTGGCGGGCATTATACATCAACAACTTGCCCTAAACCTAGGACTCTTAACAGAATGGATGCCTTTCTATAGATACATTCCTATGCCCGTTTTAGAAAATGAAGATTACATCTTATATTGGGATATGACCATCCAGACGGATCATTACATCCGAGCCAATCGACCTGACATCGTGATGCGAGAAAAAAAAGGTGGAAGAGTCTACATCACCGACATTGCTTGTCCACTTAACCGAAATTTGCAGGCAACCTATACAACCAAGATCCATAAGTATAGCGAGCTAAGGCATGAAGTAAAGGCAATATGGAGGAATGCAAAGCATGCATCTATTCATTCTATTGTGATTTCGGCTACAGGCAATGTGCACGCAAGATGCAGTGAACATCTTGAACATTTAGGAGTCAGTAGGGTACTGGCGGCAGTTCAGAAGGCGGTTTTATTAAACACCTGTCGCATTGTAAGAAACTTCCTCGACCATCAGGAAGCCAGTGACTAAGAACCTATGGCGTGATACATGGTAGCTCTAAGAAAGCATCCAGAGGCGACAGTTGTCACCTCCAACACTCACGGCCGCTGTGTAAGGATAACAGCGGTAGAGACAAACTGCAAACTACACCATGCTCCTAATTTTTTACCTACAACATCATCGCAAATGATTTCAAACATCGTATTAAAATAACTTATAACAGCCTCATCTCATCAGTCACTTGACTTAGTCCGTGGCTATGACGAAAAATCGGGTTCACCCGCGAAAAAGTTTGAATAATAAGCATAATAATAATTTACCTCTCTTTCTTCTCTCTCTCTCTCTCTCTATATATATATAGGGTGTCCCAGGACTCAAGGTACATTTTTATATTTTTGAAGTCCTCATGAAAAATGGAGTTGAAAATGATAATAAATATTTGTTTTAAAGTTAATAATTAATGAGTAATTAACAATTAAAGATTAAGCAACCGGAAGCATGCGTTAGATGGACGATAGTCCATGTGTCACTGATGAGGGTGTGTGCGCAAAAGAGTAATTTTAAATTTGCAGGAGTTTGTGAACATCAATTGTGCAACTTCACACGGCAACTGATCAACGAGATATTAAATCTTAGAAAATATCTTTTCCTTTAGAATACACGTTGAATTATTTTCACTTCCTAGGAGTATTTATAATTCTGTAGAATTCAAACGAATTCTTAGAATTCACTTGTGCTCCTTTGAATTCTTTTGAAGTTCTTTGCAATTCTCTTGAAACCTTTACAGTAAACCATACATTATTTTGAATTTCTCCAAGTCTTTTGTATTCTCTGAAATCTACTCAATTCTCTGAATTCTTCTGATTTTTTTTAATTCTTCTCAATTGTCTGAATTCTTTTGTATTCTCTAAACTCTTTCAAATTCTCTGAAATCTTTTGAATTCTATTGATTCTTTTGTATTCTCTAAATTCTTTTGAAATTCTCTAAATTTTTTTTAATTCTGTGAATTCTTTTGAAGTTTGTTAATTATTTTACACTCTGTGAATTCTTCCAAATTTTCTAAATTCTTCTTAATTCTATGAATTCTTCCGCTATTCTCTGAATTCTCCCGAATTCTCTAAATTCTTCTGAATTCTTCCAAATTCTTTGAATTCTCTGCATTGTTTTAAAATTGTCTGAACTCTCTAAACTGTTTTGAATTTGTTGAATTCACGATATGACTGAGTTTTTTAAAATGTTTTTTAATTATCTTGAAATCATTAGAATACACGTTCAATTATTTTAACTTTCTTTGAATCTTTTTGATTCTGTAGAATACACACGAATTCTACAGAAATTTTAAAGTTTTTTTTCTTCATTCTCTTGAAGTCTTTATAAAACGCCATGAATTGATCTGAATTTCTGCAAGTCTTTTGTATTCTATGAACTCTCCTGAATTATTCTGAATTATCTGATAATTTTTGAATTGTCTGAATTCTTTTGAATTCTGTGACATATTTTCAATTCTATGAATTCTTTTGTATTATCTCAATTTTTGAAAATTATCTAAATTTATTTTGAATTCTGTGAATTCTTTTGAAATCTGTACATTCTTCGGAATTCTCTTAATTCTTCTAAGTTCTCTAAATTCTTCTGAATTCTCTGAATTGTTTCGAAATTAAATGAACTCTTTAAACTGCTCTGAATTTGCTGCATTCTCACGATATCAGTGAATTAAAAAAAAATTTTTTCAATTATCTTGAAATCATTAGAATACACCCTGAGTTAGTTTTAACCCCTTCTTTTGAATATTTTTAATTCTCTTGAAATCTTTAGAATACACGTTGAATTACTTTAACTTTCTTTGAATATTTTCAATCCTGTAGAATTCAAACGAATTCTTCAGAATTAATTTTTTTTTTAATTCTCTTGAAATCTTTACAATACGTCATTAATTGTTCTAAATTTCTCCAAGTCTTTTGTATTCTTTGAACTCTCCTGAATTTTTCTAAATTCTCTAACAAATTTTGAATTGTCTGAATTCTCTGAAATATTTTGAATTCTATGAATTCTTTTGTATTGTCTTTTCTTTTTAATTATCTGAATTCTTTTGAAATTTTCTGAATTATTTGAACTGTTCTGATTTTTTTAATTCTTACTAGACCACTGCATTCTTCTAACGAGTTTTAATTATCTTAAGATTATTAGAATATATATTAAGTTACTTTGAACTCCTTTAGATCTTTTGAATTTTCTGAATTCTCTTAAAATCTTTAGAATACACGGAGAATTATATTAACTTCCATCGAGTATGTTGCATTCTGTAGAATTCAAACGAATTCCTAGAATCGACATGTACTCCTTTGGCTTCTTCTGAAGTTTTTTTGAACGCTCTTAAAACCTTTACAATACACCATGAATTATTTTTAAAAAGATGTTAGGTTTTCGACCAGGATGGTTTTATAATAAACGGTGTTTCATGTTTTCAGCTTTCTGGACAGTATTTTCTTTATTTCAAAACTTCAGACGTTTCGCCCGTCGACGTAGGGCCTCGCCAGTTATAATTAATTGAAACATCAGGATAGACGAAAGAGGAGACCCTCCATTTTATACATTTTTCTTAATGATTATTTGTCAAAATTTTAAAGAATAAATAAATAAAAATAATAAAATAAATTAAAAATAATAAAATAAAACAATTTGGCTAGCTCAGCCCCGTCCCTGAAAAATGGTAGAGGGGCTGGTTCTTAAAATTTGATATCAGAATTAAATAAATTGAATATAAATTTATAAATAAATTAACAATACTTAGATCAAACAATATTTAATTTTATTAAAACCGAATAGCATTTCAGTTACAATATGGATGTCAGAAAAATAATTGAAGGGAAGAAACAATTGATTAAAGGGGAAGACAAAATTTTCACAAAATTGAGGGATTCATTAGTTTTCTAAAACGAAATACAAAGAAACAATTGACTCAAGGCCAAGACAAAATTTTCATAAAATGGAGGGATTGAATATTTTCTGAAACGAAAATGATCTTCCGTCTGGTTTTCCAAGACAAAATACAAACTTGCACAAAATAGGGTTATTAAGCTATAGCTTGTCGGGAGGGTCATCAACAATCAGGGGAACGAATATATCTTTCGGGTAAAATACATTTTAGGCAACAATACAATTACAGAATAATGGCAAATAAATCAGGCAATGGGTAAACAACAAAAGGGGAAACAACACAATAAATAAATAATTGGACAGACTACAACACAAAGTACAAGAAATTATTAAATTCAGTCAAGGAAAATTTCTTTATTTTGTGTGACCAAATTAAAGACTAAAAATCTCTAAACAAAGAAAAGGGGTCCACACAAAATTTAATGAAAATCTAGCTTTCAGAATTTGACACAAAATGAACTATACCTTTCAATACAATCTATGGCGGCACTCGATAATAAGCTCGAAAGTCCTTATTGGCACTATATAAGTCACTAAGTAAGAAGATACTTGGGAAACACACGAAAATTTCTTAGACAAAAATAACGATGTTGCTCCGCAAGCTTCTTGACGAAAGATGAAGGTTTTTCCCAGCAGTGCTTTCTTCTTTGGCAACCGACTCGATCCTGATTCGTTGAAATAGGGTGATCTGATTGGTGTTACTAGGGAATGTTTTAAACAGAAGGAAAGGACCCTCAGGGATGTGACTAGACGTAGATGTTCGTGATGCTGTGTCCAAACAAAATATTCTCTTCTGAATTTGATGATCATAACCAATCAATTTCGTCCATAGGATGTTGAATTATTGTCCAAGACATCCTCTCCGAATTATTTGCACAGCCAAACCGGCTACTAGGACTTTATAGAACCATCCAATTTAAAGTCCCTAGCACCGAGAACGCTGACACTGATGACCCGGGCCTGAGCTAAAGAGGTCCCACTCGCATTGCCGGGGATCGACAATAAACCTTCCCAAATTGGAACTTTTGAATTCCACTCCAAGGTAGATAAGTTTAAGGGGGCGTCAAAATTAATCGGCAGTAATATTCCCAACAGCATTCCAAAAATATTCCATAGGTTTTGGGGTACGACTAGAAGGATAGGAACAGGTTGGCACACAGCAGTAGGTTTGGCGGGAAATTTCAAAGAATTTGAGTAACTCCAATCGACAAAAGACGTCCCAAATGTTTCTTGAAGTTTCTCGTTAGTTCAGGATGGATGAGGCTTCTTCAGGATAGTCGGATTACTGGGAAATACATAAATAAAATGGAAAAACAGGCAAAATCAATTCTTAATAATAAAGGAACTAAATTGAATGAACCCCAAGTCTTGGAAAATCATGCAGCTTGCGGATTCAGGAACTATGATTAAGTCTTTATGTTTTAAAAAAACTAAATCAAATTTTTACAAATTATTGAATCTCTGAAAATTAATTGCTTGTGACTTGCAATAAAATTGCAACGTCACAAGTTCTTTGATTTTCTCATTTCAATTGTAATTCAATAGTAATTAGCCAATTGATCGTACCTCACTGGTACACACATGTACGAAAAATTTCCAAGTTTTTTTTCCTGTGGTGCAATTTTAGATATGCAAAAACCTCCAAAGAATAATTTTTGAGCAACATCTTCACCGATATTTTTTAATTAACTTTAAATAGTTTTCAGTGATTAACGAACACAATGAAAAGCGTCGTCAAAACGTAGTCGACCAGGATCTTTGTCTCAGATGAAAATTCCACCCAAAAAAAGTAGCATGAAAATTTTTGATTGCATGTGTGCAAAATTGAAGACCGATTCAGTCCTAATTAGATGATTACTCATTGCAATGAGTCATTTATTCGTTTAACTCATGTTTCAAAAATCATTTGGGTAGTCTTTCCTTCAAGGAATGAAACAGGCAAGGCTTCATTTTGACGCCTAATTAGAATTATTGTCACTGTTAACGAAGACCTCTCGATTTCTGAAAATAGTGCATTACTTCCGACGGCATGATGAAAATTGATGTTTTAAAAGTATTTTAAGTATTTTTTTTTCAAACAAGGAAGACAACCGTATTTTTAAAACTAGGCCAAATGCCATCGAAGTTTGAATTTATTTACATTTTTCGTGAGTTGCACAAAAATGATGCATTACTTTAGGTGGTATAATTGGAATGAATGTTTGAAAAGTCTTTTCGGTAGTTTTTCGATTAGAGAAGATAATACAAAAGATGATTTTGATGACACCTATTTTTCAAAATAGGCAGAAAACGGAAAAGGTCTTGTTTGACGACAAACTCTTATCTATTTTTTACAAGATGCCAAAAGTCAGCAAAGTTGGGAATTATTTAAACTTCTCCTTGCTTTCTGAAAATAATGCATAACTTCCAGTTGTATTTATATTAAAATATGATTTTTAATCATGCCACTAGAAGTGATGCATTCTTTTTAGAAAGCGTGGAGACGTTTCAATAATTCCCAAGTATGGTGACCTTTGGCCTCTTTTTTAAAAGTAATAGGAGTTTATCGTCAAGATGTGAACCTATCTATTGCCTTTTTTGTTTAAAAAGCAAAGCAAAAATTGTTTCAAACATCAATTTCAATTATGTCACCGGAAGTAACGCATTATTTCCCGAAAATCATGAGAATTGTAAATAATTTCGAACTTCGGTGGCACTTGGCCTATTTTTAAAAATAAGTAAAACTTTCTTGTCAAAATAACACCTTTTCCGTTTTATTACATAATCGAAAAACTACTGAAACTTTTTTTTAAATATTTTCAATCATGAGACTGGAAGTGATGCATTATTTTCAGAAAGCAAGTAGAAGTTTCAATAATTCCCAACATGGCTGACTTTTGGCCTATTTCAAAAAATGGATAAGAACTTGTCGTCAAAAGAAGACCTTTTCATTGTCTTCCCTTATCGAAAAACTGCCGAAAAAAATTTCAAAACATAAATTTCAATCATGCCACTGGAAGTGATTCTTTCTTTTTATAAAGCAAGGAGACCTTTAGCCTCTTTGGAAAAAATTAATAAGAAATTTTCGTTAAAATAAGACTCTGTCTATTGCCTTCACTGTTCGAAAAGCTACCTATAACAGTTTTAAAACATCAACTACAATCAAAATAAGACCTTTTCCGTTTTATTTCCTAACCATAACCCTCGAGAAAAAACTTTTAGAACATAAATACCAATCATGCGACTGGAATAAAATTCATGCATTATTTTTAGAAAACGAGGAGAAGTTTCAGTAATTCCCAACTTCGCTGACTTTTGGCATCTTTTGAAAAATGGATAATTGTTTTTTCGTAAAACAAGACCTTTTTTGTTGTCTGTCCTGATCGAACAACGATCAAAAAATGTTTTAAAACATCAATTCCAATCATGCCACCATTTGCAATGCATTATTTTCTCAAAATCGTGAGAAATGTAAATAATTTCCAACTTCGGTTGCATTTGGCTTTTTTTTTTAAATAGGTAAAAGTTTGTCGTCAAAATAAGACCTTTTCCGTTTAATTTACTAATCGTGATACTAACGTGATACGCGGGTTCGCGTGAAATCAGTTTTAAAGTGGGTGATTCAGTCATGATAAAGGATTACAGGGGTGGAGGAGAGAAATGGTCACCAGCGGTAATAACTTCAGAAATCGTTCCCGGTATCACGTATGGGGTAAAATGCGATAATATAATATTTAAAAGGCATGCCAATCAGATGATTCTATGTAACTTGAGTTCAGGATGCGAAATTACAGAGGAGGCTGTATGTAGCACTACCAATAACCGAAATGTTATCGGGAAAAATGGAGAGGCTCAACTTCGCCGATCTGAGCGCATAAAAAATAAAAAGGGATAAGGAAATGTTTATATAAAAATAAAATGTATAATGACGTACAGATTGATTATTATTAAGGAATAGCAAGTGTTCAATTGTTCATTTATTTATACGGGGGAGAGTGTGAAGGCTTGCTTGATATACATGTATATATGATTCATCAGTGCCACAGTAGTCGGGTAAGTTAACTCAGTCTGCGACTGGGAGTCACACGCGTCTGTTAAGAATTCAGTCGATTATCAATAAACCTCTCTCTATCAAATATAGTCGTTGTACTCATTGTTAGTTAAGATACCAAGTCACTACAGAACCTTCGTTCAGGATTAAATTGTAGACTTTTAGAAGTTGATTGAGGATATTATCAGGAAGATTTTGTATTACTTCATAGTTAATTTTATCCAGTCCGGGAGAGGATTTGGTTTTAGAGTTTTTTACAGCATGTTTTATTTCTTGGAGTCTGAATGGTGCAGAAAAATGGTTTGAAGTTATGGTGGCAACGTAAGGGGGTGGGGAATTAGGAAGGGGAGGAAAAGGAGGTAGGTCGTTTGGGGGTGCACTGACTTGGTGGAATCTTTCTATGAAATCCTTCATTTTTGTTACTGTTTCAGCGTTGGCAGTGGAAGTGGTAGGTGAAGGAGGAGATAGTACTCTATGTCTGATGCCTCGAAATTTTATTCCAAACGTTAGAAATCTTAGAGGTTGAAGATAAGGATTCACAATAAGATCTAAACCCTAGAATTTTGGTTTTTTTTGAAGGTTCGTTTAGTAGCAGCTTCAAATTTTTGTAGGTCCAAAAAGTTCTCATAGGTGCACCTATGGCGATATCTGCCAAGTTTGGCATTTCTTTGTCTTTCGAGTTTGGTGCATTCCTCATTCTGACCAGGGTGGGGAATTTGGATGATCTCGGGAGGGTTTGTTTTCAATTTTTGGACCTGCTGTGTGGAGGGCCTTATCAATTGAGTCAAAGAGGTTATAATATGCTTGAAGTGCTAAGAAAGGAGTTGAAGCAACGTGAGGGGGTGTGTCTTCGAATTGAACATCTATTAAGGTTTCATGAAAGGTGCTCCAACAATCCTTTTTCAGGTTGTATTTGTGGGAAAAAAACTCAAAGAAAGAGCAAGAGATTCCAACAATGGTGGAGATCGGGAAATGGTCACTGCCCATTTTGTCATGATCAAACTTCCAGTCACTCAGGGGGAATAGGCTACTTGAAACAATAGTGAGGTCTATAGCTGATTTGGCTTCATAGGGACGGGTAAAACGTGTAGGAGAACCATCATTGAGAATGCTAAGCGTAGAATTCTCAACGGCCTCTAATAATTTGTTTCCGCAGGAAGAGGATATATCGCATCCCCACGATTGGTGGTGGCAGTTGAAGTCTCCTCCAATAAATATGGAGGGGAAACGTCCAGAAA
>CAKNYM010036241.1:0-12028 GCA_932195095.1 Andricus curvator | reverse complement strand
ATGAAACTTTTTTTAGTATCACAAATTATCATTTGCTAGTAATATTTTGAAATAAATTTGACAACAGCGTATTTAGAGAGTACTTGGATTTTTTTTTTTTAGTTTTTTTTAGAGGCCAGGGGTTGTAAACACACATTTGAGGGAAAAATCCAACGTGTGAGCATTTTTTGTATTATTTTATAGCCATTTAGGCAATAAAAAACGATTTCTAATTAATTTTAAAAAATTTTGATTTTCGTTTATAAACGTTGCAAACGGCAGTTACATAATTAAAAATGAAAGTATTTTGAGTTTTCTATGACGTAACAACATACTTTAAAGATTTCTTTAAATTTGTAACTGTTAATTAACTATAATGGTTCCAAATTTTAAAGCGTTTTCATTTGGTTCTTCCAAAATATTGAACTTAAAAATTTTTTTATTTAAAAAAATAGACATTGAATAGTTTGTTAAATTTTAAAGGGTTGTCGACAGTGTAAAATTCTTTTTCTCATTAATAACAATTTAAAATATTTGTGAATGCAAAAATTATAGCAAATGATCGAAAACTAACTTAACATCTTAAAAAGAAACTGAATAATGTCAGAATAATTTCAAACATGATACAAATTTTATGATTTTTTCCTTTTTATATCCTTCAAGATTAAATTTAAAACTTGAAGGTCTTACTTGTTGCTTACCTTTTAGTTTGAAACTTGCAAAATTTAATTATTTTAAACTAGACTCATTTTCAATGCAATAATCTTAAATTCAAATCATTTAAAATTGAATAATTTTAAATTGAGACATTGAAGACAGTTTGGTTTAATTTTTGAATCATTGAAAAAGTGCATCGTTTGAAAATAATTATATTTTATTTAATAAAAAATAATTATAAGTAATGCTTAGCTAAAGAATTGTGAGCTGAAATGTCTAAAGTTTTATAGTTTCAAATTTACAATAGTACAAAATTGCAGGCTTCTAATATTTTGAACCGAAAGCCTAAGTAAATAATTTTTATCATGTCGATTATTCTTTTCCAAAGCCAATAATTGTGAAATTTCCAGTTTAAAACGGTTTAAATGGAAAGAGTTCGTAATGAAACCATTTAGAATTAAAAGTCTCAAAATTTCAATATACAATTAGTTTAATTATATAATAATATTATTATTAATATTAATTATTGTATTATATAATTATTACTTTTAGTAACTATTATTAATTAATATTATAATATTATTAATTATTATTAATATTAAAATTTAATTATATATATTTAATTACAATTATTCAATATATTATAATTAGAAGACCTGCGCAAGCTTAAATAATAATTTCAGTACTAAGAATTGACAGCTTCACCAATTGAGCCGCTGGATAGTGTAAGGGCATATAAAATTCACATGGTCGTTCCAATTGGCCCCTGTTGTCTTTAAAATCGATTTTGAAAATTAAATTTTTGAAACATACAGCTTTGTAGGAAATTTCATGGCGCATCTTTTATCCTCTTTCAAAAAAGTTGTATCTTTTACTGTTTCTGAAAGAAAGTGAAAAAACTGGATTTTGTGGAAAACAAAATTTAATAAATATTTTGACTTCAACTCGCTCTGAAAGACAAAGTTCTGAATATTTTCACATGAAAATTGGAGGAGTTATGCTTCAAACTGTTTTGAAGAGGATATGCTCGTTTAAACTTTTCTTATTTGTTATAAAAAAAATCTGTTAATTTTTTTGCCAAGAAGTATCAAAATAATGTTACGCAACTTTCAAACGCTTCGTTTATCGAGGGAATTTTGAGTAAGCCTAAACTTCCAAGAAATGTTCATTAGGGTTTAATGAAGTTTTCTGAAAAGTATTACTTCAACAGAATGAATCGTTAAAAAAATACGAGCATTCAAACAGCGCGTCAAAGAGAGATCGAGCGCGTGAGAGGTGCGAATACTTCGGCGCCTCAACCACACCGCCGTCCTGTCATAGCCGCTAGGCTATGACTTATATTTTAAATATAATTTGAGGACAAACGTGTCATACTGAGAATTTTTACTATTAAAAATACTAAATTTAGAAAAAAATGAAATTTAAAGATATATGGTATTAAGGTATAATATTTTTTTGTAAAATTTAGTATTTTCCATAGTAAAAATTCTCGTTATGACAGTCTAGGAAAAATTGATATAAAAAGTTTCTCCGTGTAATATTGAAAAGTATTAAAAAATTACGGTTATGCGCTTTTTAAATTTTGCAATATTAAATACCTTATTTCTTTTTGCTTTACGAACATTCTCAGCCCAATCTGTTTCATTTCTAGATTTTTTTCTACCACGAGAAGGTTCTGATGAACACGATGCCATTTTATTTTAACGACTTGATAAAATCTTCACTTTATAAAAAATCTGCCCGCTTCGCGGGCACATTCTCATGGCGCGCTTCGCGCGCGGCTCGCTTCGCTCGCAAGTTTGAGCGCGCCTGGGGCGCGCGACTGTTGGATCTCGCGCTTCGCGCTCGATCATATATTTATCTCGCGCTTCGCGCTCGATTATGTATTCACCTCGCGCTACGCGCTCGGGCGTATTTGCATCGCGCTTTACGCTAGGCTCCTCTAGATTTTTGAACTTCGTGTTCGACTTCGATGAACTTTATTTACTCAAGGTTCTATCGACCTTAAGGAACACATTCTCATCCAGACACTCGCGCTTCGCGCTCTATATTTGATTTGAAAATCATTTGAACCGTATGATAGAAACAAAAAAGTTTGAGCGCACTTACGGCGTGCGATTTGGTAAATACACTGAGCGCGCACTTTGTGCTTCGTGTTATATGTTCTTCATATACAAATTACTAAATTTGTATTTGATTTCAAATGAAAAGTAATGATATAATTCAGGCGACAAATTTTATTAGTTAACATTTTATTTTAGCTTGTGCCGTTTATCAAAAAAGTTAATTTTTTCATTTTGAATATATTCTTACCACAAAAATTGATTACGGGTGTGTAAGTCTTTTTTGAATGCACAATTTTTGTTCATTTATATGTTTTCGTACCTTGCATTGTTTTTTCAAAAATTAGATTTTTTTTACTGTCAATGTTATTTTCACGAATAAAACAAAAACCACGCATCCTATCGAAACATGAGTCACAATAAATTTGTACCTCTTCCTTGGATGAACAAATTTTGTTTCGGTCATTTTTTCGTAGCTGGTAATATTCGTCTGAAAATTTGATTTTTCTATTTTCAATGCTGTTTTTTACGAATAAAACAAAAACTACGCGTCATATCAAGAAGTGAATGATAAGAAATTTGTAGATCTTTTTTAGGTGCACAATTTTGGTGAGATGACCTTTTCTGGTATCTTGCATAGTTTTACAGCAAAATGGCTTCTTTGATTTTTCATTAATTTTTTGTCCGATCAAAATTTGAATTTTTTATTTTTCGAAAAATTCAAAAAGTTGTCATGAAAATATTATAGGGTGTTCAGGAATCAACGTTTTTCTCCTCTTGACTTTTTTTCATATCGTGCGTTTTTCGGCTTAAAATGATCATTTTCGTTTGTTTTTTGGAATTTTGAAAATGAGTAGATAAGTAAGGGGGTTTCTGGCCCGATTAGTATTAGTGCGTGTCTGTGTGAGGTAAGCCTGTGTGCGTGTGTCTGTGTGAGGTTGACATCGAGACCGTTCTAGAACATTCCTTTGATGACGTCACAGTCATATTGCGCAATTATGCCAGTCAAATTCATGTAACAACAGGTTCAAGGTTATTTCTTATCTCAGGCATTTTTCGCGTAAATACTTTCAAGGTTATATTTTGCTTTGTCCTGTCAATTTCTACTGCGTCATATAGTTATTGCAAGAAAAACAAGGATGATTTATTGCTTCCTTAGAGATAACATATTTATTTAATGCGCCAAAAGGTGCAGGTGTATAGATGAAATTTGATACCGAGGGCTATGCATGACATACTGTTTTGTCTATAAATTTTGATTTATTGCTTCCTTATAGATAATATATTCGACTTGCATGTTGGTGGCGGAAGTGAGAACGTGTTTAGTGACAGGTGGAGAGAGAATTTTACGGAATTTGTGTGGAAGGTGTGAGTGGAGTGTGAGGGTGGAAGCCGAGGAGGTGAGTAGGGTTGTCTGGGGTGAATTGGGGAGATAAAAAGTGAGTTTCAGCGTGGGTGGGAGGTGGTATCTAGCTGGATAGGGAAAGTGAGGTTAGGTTGGCAAGTAATCGGGGGAGTTCGTGGTCAGGAGTCCTGGGCTTTCGAGGGTTCAAGGGTGGTTCTCGAAATGTTAGGGGATGCTAAGGGAGAGAAAGGGGTGTCTGCAGGGACTGAGGAATTGAAAAAAAGGGGGGGAAAAAAAGGAAAATTTGGCGGCGAAACACGCCAACATTTTGCAGAGATATCTGTCGGTTGCGGCAGGTACTGCATGGATAGATCCCATTTACCGGCGGTAGAGCGGGAGGTGGGCAGCGAGAGTACTGGCAGTGCTGGTAGTGAAACCGACGGGGAGGGAATTTTCCACAAGCCACGACGGCCAACAACGCGTCGCCCGGTGTCGAGCGGTGCGTCGGGGAGAGGGAGAAACCGGGACGGTGGCAACGAAGGAAGCGAGAAGGTAAGGGAGAGAGCGTCAAGCGCAAGTGACGGGGAGGATCTCTTGAAAAGGAAGAGAGACAGCCAAGAGAGTCCGGAGAAAAGCGAGGTCGAGAGCCCGTTTAAAAAAAGCGGGATAACACCGAGGTCACCCCCCAAAAAAATGGAGGGGATGTTGGAAAAGGAGGCTCTCGGAATGTTGTTAGGCGAGATCAGGGGGCTGAGGGAGGACGTAAGGGGGGACCAAGGAGCAGATGGAAGGTATGAGGGAAGACCTGCGAATCAGAGATGAGAAATGGGAAAAGGAGGTGAAAGAGCTGAGAGAGAGAGTAGATGGGTTAGAGAGGGAAAGAAAAGAAAAAGAAGTTAAAATAAAACAGATGGAAGAGGAGATTAGGGCGTGGAAAGAAAGGACGGAAAAAAGGCTTGAGAAGGTGGAGGGCAGGACGGAAATGGAAATAGGAGTCGGGGGTAGCGGGGGCGAGATTAAAGGTATTTGGGAGAGGGTAGGGAATATGATAGAAGAGAAAGTGGGAGAGCGTAGGAATGAAAAGGAGGAGAGGGCGGATAGGGAAAGGATAAGGGCAATGGAGTTGAGAATGGAGAGAAAGGAGAAGGCAGACAGGAGAAATAATATTGTGATAAGAGGGTTGAAGATGAAGAGCGGGGAAGAAAGGGAGGGCGTGGAAGCGCTGCTACAGAGCATAGGGTGGAATAAAGGCAGGGTAGGGAAAGTTAAGTTGGAGGGGAGAAAGGAGAAAGAAGTGGCGGTTGTGGAGTTGGAGAGCTGGGAAGAAAAATTGGGGGTAATGAGAAATAAAAATAGGATAAAGGATAAGGAAGTTTTCATCGATCACGATTTGACGAGAAAGGAAAGGGATGTACAGAGAATGCTGTACGACAGGGCTAGGAGGGAGAGGAGTGAAGGGAGATCGGCGAAGGTAGGATATCGGAAAATAAAAATAGACGAGAAAATGTGGGTGTGGGACGAGGAGAAAGAGGTGTTGAAGGAAGTGCAGGGGAATTTGTTTCGTAGGAAGTAGGGGGGCGGGGGTAATGCACGGTAGAGGAGTTGTGAAGGTGCTTTACTGGAACGTAGCAGGGGTAAAGAAGAAGGATGAGGAGTTCTGGAGGTATATCCAGGAATTTGATGTGGTAGGACTGGTAGAGACGTGGGTGGAAAGAAAGGAATGGGATAGAATAGAGCCAAAGCTGCCAAGGGGGTATAGGTGGAGACTCCAGGAGGCGGTCAGAGTGAAGAAGAAAGGAAGGGCTAGTGGGGGAATTACAACGGGGATTAGAGATGGATTAGAGGAAGAAGCTCACGGAGAGGTAGAGGGGGAGGGAGTGCAAATGAGGAAAGTAAAGATAGGAGGGGTAATGTGTAAGTTTGTGACAGTGTACAATAAGGATGGGATGGAAAGAATTAAAGAAAGGGTGGAAGACCTGTTAGGTGAAAGAGAAGAGGGTATGGTGGTACTGGGTGGGGACTTTAACGCGAGGATGGGGAGGGAAGGGGGCCTTTACAGGGAAGGGGAGAGCTTCGAAAGGAACTCAAAGGATAGGTTAATAAATAAGGAGGGGGAGATTCTAAGGGACTGGATGGAGGATAGAGGCTGGGCGGTGGCAAATGGTATGGCAACTGGGGACGAAGAGGGAGAGTACACATACGTAGGTAAGGTGGGGGTATCGGTAATAGATTATGTAGTTATGAATATGCAAGGCTGGGAGGAGATGGAGAGATTCGCAGTAGAAGGGAGGGTAGAATCAGACCATCAGCCATTAGGGTTGTGGATAAGGGGTGAGAACGGCGGAAGGCAAGGTGGGGGAGAAGTGTCGACGGGGGAGAGGGTTAGCTGGACGAGGGAGGCGATAGAGAAATATAAGGAGCAGTTAGGGAAGGTACGCTTCGAAGGGGAGACGGTGGAAGAGATATGGGAGGATTTAAAGAGAAAGTGAAAGGGTGCGTGCAAAAGAAGGTATTCAAAAAGAAGAAGAAAGGAATGGTGAAGCCGTGGTGGGATAGGGAATGTAAAAAGATGAAAAGAAAGGTGAAGAGGAAGTATAAGAAGTGGAAAGAGGGTACTGCGAAAAGGGAGGAGTACGTAGAAATTAGGAAGGGGTTTAGATTGATGTGTAAGAAGAAAGAACAGGAAAAGGAGACAGAGATGGAGGAGGAGTTAGGAAATGTTAAGACAGAAGGGGACGTCTGGAAGATAATAAATAGGTTTAGGAAGCGTAGAGTAGGGATAAGCGACAAGATAGGGAGTGAGGAGTGGAGGGAGTTTTTTAAAGAATCATTTCAGGGCTCAGATTCAAGGAAGAGAGATGATGGGAGTAGAAGATATTGGAGTTTATTTAATAAACTCGACAAAAATGATTTTTGAGTTGATCAAGGGATATCCCATATCTTCCTATATGCTTATAGTTTACTTTATGAAAACGAAACACTGACGCCATATAGGGTATGACTAACGAATCTCCCATTCCGTTTTGTCGTTCAGAGTCAGTCCAGCCTAAGCTGCCTTACTATTCAGATGATCCAATAAAGAAAGTTAATTTACATCTCGTGTCTATTATTTAAACAACCTTACCTGGATAGCTCTGCTATTAGGTTATGGGCCCAGGTGAAAATAAAATTCCGTAAAGTTGTGAGAAAGTTTTCATGAACAAATATCTGTAAAGAAACTCTATAAAATGGATGTCCAACAAAAGCGTAATATTAAACCTTTTAATGGTGAACGATACGCAATTTGGAAGTTTCGAGTGAAGGCTCTACTAAGTGAACTAGGTGTGTTACAAGTGATAGACGTGGAAGTTCCGACAAATCCGAGTGATGAGTGGCAGAAGCAAAACTCGACCGCGAGAAATACCATAATTGAGTATTTAAGTGATGCATTTTTAAATTTCGCGAAGGACAAACAACACGCGAAAGACATTTTGGAAAGTCTGGATGAAATTTATGAGCGAAAGAGCCTAGCAACCCAACTAGCCTGTCGAAAGAGATTGCTGACACTAAAATTAGAAGGCGATACATTGTTGACTGTACATTTCACTAAATTTGATGAAATTCTTACGGAATTACTTGCTGCTGGGGCAAAGCTAGATGAAATGGATAAGGTTTCACATCTTCTAACCACACTTCCAAGTACTTATGATGGAGTCATTACTGCCCTTGAGACCCTCAGTGATGAAAAATTAAATCTTGCATTTGTCAAAACTCGTCTTCTAGACCACGAAGTAAAAATAAGGACAGAAACGAATGCAGCAAGTGGATTGAAAGCCTTGAACCTGCCTACATCATCAGGTGAAGCAAGTGTGAACAAACCATGGAACCAGAAAAGAAACAGGAAGAATAACAACTACAGGAAGCAGCAGAAACCTTATCAAGGCAATAATAATGCAAAGTTGAACAAATCTAATTTCAAGAAACCCAATTATAAATCTTCAAACATACGGTGTGACCACTGTGGCAGGACGAATCATGTAAAACAGGACTGTATCTACTTTAAACGAGCCAATGAAGGTAAACAACAACCAAGGCAAAGGACTCTGTCAGCTATAACGACCGAGCAATACCCGACGGCAAACAATACTTACAGTGACGGATTTGCATTTATGCTCGGACTTCAAAACTCTAGTAATGCAAACACTAGCAGTGAAAATGATTTATTTTTCTACTTGGATTCTGGAGCAAGCGAACACATCATTAAAAATCCCGATGTGTTCACATCCTGCGAGGACCTGGTGCCGCCCCTGAAGATTTCAGTTGCAAAAACCGGAATGTCCATACTAGCGACGAAAAAAGGAGTCATCGAAGTAATAACCAACAAAGGCATCCATGGGCGCCTGGAAAACGTCCTTTTCTCATCAGAAATCCCATACAATCTTCTATCGGTCCGTCGTCTTCAAGAAAAAGGGATGACAGTTGTATTCGACAAAGAAGGGGTAACTATTTGGAATGGCGACAATATAATTATAACAGGTAAGCCTATGCTAGGATTAATGGGAGTAACTTTTCAAATTTCACACCGGGTCGCGAATTTAAGTAGTGGAATAAGTAAAGAAACCCATTATAAATTGTGGCATCAGCGCCTTGGTCATATCAGTAAAGATAAATTTATACAATTAAAGAAATACCAAATGATAGATGATATTCAATCCATTCAGGTCATCACACCAACTGACAAGTTATGTGAGGCTTGTATTTATGGGAAACAGGCGCGATTACCATTTTTAAAGGCAAAATCAAAGGGGCATATTCAGCGGCCTTTATTTATCATCCATTCCGATGTTTGTGGAAAAATATTGCCACCCACGGTCGACAACAAAAATTATTTTGCCACTTTTATAGACGATTTTACTCATTACACTGTAGTTTACCTTCTTACATACAAATCAGACGTACTAAATGTTTTCAAGGATTTTGTGGCCAAATCCGAAGCACATTTTAATTTAAAAATTGCAAACCTTTACTGCGACAATGGTGGAGAATATCTATCAAATGAATTCAAAGACTTTTGTGCAAATAAGGGCATAACATACCATCTAACCGTGAGTCATACACCACAACAAAATGGTTTAGCTGAGCGGATGAATCGAACAATCACCGAAATGGCCCGCGCCATGGTGATTGCAGCCGATTTACCAAAAGTATTTTGGGGGGAAGCTGTATCAACAGCTGTGTACCTCATTAATCGCTCACCGACTAAAGCAATAGAAACGGACAAAACTCCGTATGAGTTGTGGTACAAAAAGAAACCAACAATTAAACATCTTAAAGTTTTTGGTTCAACAGCATACGTTCATAATAAAACAAGGGATGGAAAATTTGATTCAAAATCAACCAAAGGAATCCTTGTAGGTTATGAACCGAACGGTTATAAGGTATGGGTCGTGGAAACTGAGCGATTCATTAAAGCTCGGGACGTCATAGTAGACGAAATAAGTTATAAAATCACACGACCACCCATAGGCATCAAAGAGGTCATTACTCCGCAACAAATGAGTCAATCTGACTCAGGATCATTTGATCACTTGTTGACGCCAGGAATAAACAACGAACTGGTGCCAGCGGAAACCTCTATGTCCTCAGAAAATAATAAACCTGAGTTAAATAAACCAGGAAAATCTGAGACGTCAATACAAAAATCTGACTTATCCAAAGCAGATAATGAACGTTCAGCAAAAAAACATAATGAGTCTTTGTCCACTGTTGAAAGTATGAGTTATAAGCCAGAAATTAGAAGAAGTGAACGTTTACAAAAACATCCAAAGTTATCTTATAACGAGGACTTTGATGAAGATGTTTATAATATAAACTCACTGCTCCTTTCTGCTAGCGCAGTATCAATAAAAATTCCTGCCTCTTATCATGAAATACAATCTAGAGATGATAGGGAGAAGTGGGAACAAGCAATAAAAGAAGAATTGAAATCACTTCAAACTAATAATACCTGGATACTCGTACCAAAGCCGCATAATAAAAACATCATTGACTGTAAATGGGTATTTACCGTCAAACATGATGAACACGGTAATCCAGTGCGATATAAGGCCCGACTAGTGGCAAAAGGTTTTCGTCAACAATATTTAACCGATTACACCGAAACCGTGCACCTGTTGCAAGAATATCCACTTTTCGCATAATATTAGCATTTGCAAACCAATTTAATTTGTTGATACACCACATGGATGTTAAAACAGCCTTTTTAAATGGTATATTAAAAGAAGAAGTCTTTATGAATCCACCTGAAGGTGTACAAGTACAAAATGATCTGGTATGTAAGTTAAACAAAGCATTGTACGGGCTCAAACAATCAGCTCGATGCTGGTTTCAAAGATTTGATGAAATATTAAAACAACTTAATTTTAAAAATTCAGAAGTTGATCGATGCTTGTATTTTCTGGACAAAGGTAATATTAATGAAAATATTTACTTGATACTATATGTTGATGATTTGGTCATAGTCACAGGAAATAGGATAACAATAAAAAATTTCAAAGCATATCTAATGAAACTTTTTGATATGGTTGATCTAAAAGAAATAAAGCTTTTCTTGGGCATAAAAATTGAACGTACAGAAAATACAATTTCACTCGATCAAACATCTTATCTAAAGTCGGTTTTGCTAAAATTTAATATGAGTAACAGTAAAAATGTATCTACTCCTTTACCAACAAAAATAGATTATCAAGCGTTAAATTCAGAAACCTATTATGAAGCTCCATGTAAAAATTTAATTGGTTGCTTAATGTACGCTATGCTATGTACGCGGCCCGATATCTGTACAGCAATTAATATTTTAAGTAGATATCAAACAAAAAACAATGCTGAATTGTGGAAATGTTTAAAAAGAGTCTTGAGGTATATTAATGGCTCACTAAAAATAAAACTTACATATTCACGGCAAAACTATAACAACATGATAATTGGATTTGTTGATGCGGATTGGGGAAGTGATGAAATATCACGAAAAAGTACTACTGGCTACATCTTTCAATTGTTTGAAAACTGTACTATTACGTGGAATACAAAAAGACAAAACTCTGTTGCAACGTCTTCAACAGAAGCAGAATATATGTCACTTTATGAAGCCGCGAAAGAAGCTGTTTGGCTAAAAGCAGTTCTAAACAGCATAAACTGCCAAGTGTCTCATCCTATTCCAATCTATGAAGATAACCAAAATTGTATTAGTATTGCAACAAATCCAACAAATCATAAAAGAACAAAACACATAGATATCAAATATCACTTTACTCGTGATCAAATTGAGAAACAGGTGTTAATATTATATTATCTTCCAACAGATCAGCAGTTGGCGGATGCATTCACTAAATCTGTAACACCAGTGAAGTTTCTGCAAATTCGTGCAAAGCTGGGACTAAAAGAATAAAAAGAAAATAAAAGCATACAAAAATATTTTACCTACGTTAAAATATTCAACTTGCATATTTTTATCCATGCATGTATACAATTAATTAAGTACGTAAAAATTATATTGGACATCATTATCATAAACTATTAAATTTACCATCTCATTTTTGAGTGGGATTATTGGAGTTTATTTAACAAACTCGACAAAAATGATTTTTGAGTTGATCAAGGGATATCCCATATCTTCCTATATGTTTATAGTTTACTTTATGAAAACAAAACACTGACGCCATATAGGGTATGACTAACGAATCTCCCATTCCGTTTTGTCGTTCAGAGTCAGTCCAGCCTAAGCTGCCTTACTATTCAGATGATCCAATAAAGAAAGTTAATTTACATCTCGTGTCTATTATTTAAACAACCTTACCTGGATAGCTCTGCTATTAGAAGAACGGGGGAGGCAGAGATGGAGGAGTTGAATGACGAGGAGATAGAGAAACAGATAAGGAAGTTAAAAAGGTCAAAATCAACAGGGCTGGATGGGCTAGAGAACGAAGCATGGCTGTTTAGTACACAG
>CAKNYM010036239.1:0-24188 GCA_932195095.1 Andricus curvator | reverse complement strand
AAGTATTTGAGATATTTTAGGGTATTTTAAAAGACTCCAAGGATTTTCAATTCCAAATCCTATTCAAATATTGTTTCAATCTAAAATATTACATTATTAACCATTCGTTTTAAACTTGTTAAAATAAGGATGACATTTTTTTAAATATTCAGTAATATCTCACTTTTTTATTTAAATCAAATATTAAAAAATTAACAATTTTAAACTAAACTATTTAAAATAGAAAGCCTTGAATCGTTAATATTTCAGAGTGTTAAGTTTAAATTTTATACGTTACAATTTTAATTGTTCTATTTAACAAATTTTGAATAAATGTAAGTGAAATTATTGTATTTTGATGAATAAATAACAATTGGACAATTATCAAGTTGGAAAAAATTGAGTTAGTTTAAGAGATATTTACAAGTTTTGAGAAAATCCAAACTTAATTTAAAACTGGAAAATATTTTGAAAAATAAAAAACTAAATTTAGATTTCTGAAGGTTTCCGAATAAAATTTTGAAGCTTATCAAGGATCTTTAAAGGTTTTTATGAAAATAAAAATCAATTCTTAATTTTGCTGGGAAAATTTAAAATGATTTTTTATTTTGGGCCAGTCCACGTCAGAAATATCAGGATCTGCAGGTGGTTGTTCGATTTTGATAAAACCTCGTAAAATTATAATGCTATATAAGAGAAATTTCGGCCCCAAACGATTTTTGAAAATTTTCAAAATTACAGAAGTTACGTCATGTTGAATTAGGGGGTTACATTTTTTTGAATTATCGATATTTCTGGAAATGGAAATTGGATTTTAAGGAGTAATTTACGAAAAATTGAATCAAAGTTTTTTTAAAACTTTTTTCCAGGCAAAATGAATTTTTTTCAAATAATTGTATTATATTCTTAAAATATCTAATTTTATCTCTAATATGCCTAGATTTGATCAAAATCCAATTTGCTTTTCCAGAAATATCGATGATTCCAAAAAATGTAACCCCATAATTCAACATGGCGTAACTTCCGTAATTTTTAAAATTTTCAAAAATCGTTTTGTGCAGAAATTTCTACTATATAGCATTATAATTTGACGAAGCTTTATTAAAATCGAACAACGAACTGCAGATCCTGATATTTCTGACGTGCACTGGCCCTTTTGAAAAATTAATTTTAAGATAATATTTAAAAATATTTGAAACAAACTTTTTTGATTAATAAATGACAATTGAACAATTATTAATTTGGAGAATAATCGAGCAAATTCAAAATATATTTAGAAGTTTTGAAAAGATTCCAAAATAATTTAAAATGTGTAAAAATTTCAAACTGTTTAATACACAATGTAGATTTTTGAAGATTTTGAACACAAAATTTATAAGCTTTTGAAGCAATTCAAAAGGTTTTAAATGAATAAAAAGTTTGTATCAAAATTCTGAGCAAAACTAACAATAATTTTGTCAAAAAGAATCTGGATGATTTTAAGGTAGTTCTTTTTTACTTGATATAATTTTAAATGATATAATTTTGAAAATTTATAAACTAAAAGTATAAAAGTTAAAATTTTGCAGTTTGACGGCTTTTAATTAAAAAATTTTCAGTTGAAAAGTGTTGAAAACTTTCATTTAATACGCGTAAATTATTGAGCGTTTGAATTAACATTATTTTAAGCTTTAATTTGAAACGTTTAAAATTCAGAAGTATCTATTTCACTTTGAGTGTCTTAATTTGCGGTTCAGTTTTTATCACTTCAAGTGAAAAAATTCTTATCTTCAAGAGTTCTAACCTTTTAATTTCAATGACCCTGATTAATTCTTTCTCAATTCTTCAATTTTTAATCTTCAGTCAAAAAATTGTTTCTTTTTTGACCTAGGATGATAAATATTGAGAATATTGCAATTACCTAATTTTAAATGACATATATAGTGTCCAATCGATTGCTATATATTTGAAACAAAAATTCAAACGTAAGGTGTTTTGTTTTTTAATAACGATTATTCATCATTTTTTTTCAATATTTTACCATTTCTTTAAAGTTTAAACATAGAAGCTTTTTTTGTAATAGCGATCATGTATACATGATCGCATCTTAATTTAAAATTATCTCATTGCAATATTCTAAATATTTGTCATCCTAGGTCGAAAAAGTATAACTTTTTGGTTACAAAAAATTTAAATTCCTGTATATTCTTGTAGTTATAATTTTTTTGTAAATTCTTGTAGAAAATTACAGCTACAATAAAATACAACTATTTACATAAAAATACAAAAAAGTACAAAATTCGTCTCAATAATAGAAAAAAGATGTACTTTTCTGTAATTTTGGTTGTAATTTATTGTATTTATTTATAGATTCCTGTAAAAATATTTGTAGTTTTCTGTACTTTTTTGTAAAAAATTTTCCACCAGGGCTAGTGAGACATTTTGTCTTATATATACATATATAGTTATATACATACATACAAATAAGAGAGAAGTCATGGTTGGAGCCTTATACCTTGGCTGAAATGTTTTCAGTCAACGAAGTGTAAAAAGAAACTTTCGTCTTTTGAAGCGATGAAAACGTAGTGCTTATACCAGATGCACAAGTCGAATAGACATCTTCAAATGTAGGAAGCACTCAAACGTATTTTATGGCTTGAAAATTCCTGGGCTGCTGTTTTTTTAAAATACTTTAGAATAGTTGCAATATGATGCCACATATTAAATAAAACAGTGTTGCTTCAAGTTGACTTTATTTCCAAATAACAATCAAAAATTCTGTTTTTGCAAAAGGTGAAAAATTACCATTTTTCAATATTTTTATTGCATTATTTAAATTTAAATAATAAGTTTTTAAAACCAAAACATACTCGAAAAGATAAATTTTGAATAAGAACCGCGGTGGAAGAATTTTTACGAAAAAGTACAGAAAACTAAAACTATTGTCACAGGAATCTACAAATGTATACCATTAAGCCATTTCCCTTTCAGGGTAGGCGTGACACTACCCGATTCTGGTAGTGTTTCTAGGTGGATTGTTTTCTTGTAGTTATAAATAACTACAAGTTTGGGCTCACCACACCCATAATATGCCAACAGCACACAGTATTCTCGAATGGTTACCCATCCAAGTAATAACCGCGCCCAACGCTGCTTAACTTCAGTGATCTGACGAGAACTGGTTTTTTCAGCGTGGCATGGCCGTTGGCCATTTATTATTTACAAATAAATACAATAAATTACAACCAAAATTACAGGGAAGTACAATTTTGTTCTATTATTCAGACGAATTTTGTACTTTTTTTGTATTTTTTTACATTTTTGTATTTTATTGTAGTTTTTATTTTCTACGAGAATCTACAGGAATTTACAGCTTTTGCAGCCAAAAAGTTGTTCTTTTTCGACCTAGGATGATAAATATTTGAAATATTGCAATGAGATAACTTTAAATTAGCATGTGTATATGATCGCTAGTACAAAAAATCAAGAATAAATAAATAATAAAAATAATCGTTATTAAAAAAAAACCTGACGTTTGAAGCTTTTTTTTCAAATATATAGCAAACGATTGGACACCATATATTAATTTAAAATTATGTAATTGCAATATTTTTAATATTTCTTATCCTAGGTCGAAAAAGAACCACTTTTTGACTGCAAATCAAAATTGAACAATTAAGAAAGAATTGATCACGGTCATTGAAATCAAAAGATTCGAAATCTTGAAAATAATGTTTTTTTCATTTGAAGTTATAAAAACTGAACAGCAAATTAAAACACTCAAAGTGGAATACTTTTGAATTTCAAACTTTTCAAATTAAAACTTTAAAAAATGTTAATTCAAACGCTCAGTAATTTTCGCGTATAAAATGAAAGCTTTAGAAACATTTAAATTGCAAATTTCCTAGATAATTAAAAGAGCCGTTAAAATTCAAAATTTCAATTTTGTAATTTTTATACATTGTATAGTTAAAATATTGAAAACAAAGCAATCCACTCTATTATTTTCAATGCTATAAATTGAAAAATGAATAAAAAAATGTATACATTTTTCAAATTATGTCTTTTTAAGCAATTTTGAGCTAGAAACATTAATTTATACATTAAAATTGGTTTTGAAATCTTCTCAAATATTTGCTTTAAAATTTGTTAAACAAAAATAATTTAAAAATTGTCCACGAATCTAATTGTTGGAATGGTGGCGCCCTTGTCGTGTGGCCCTCTCCCCACCCGTGAGTGCTGTTCTTGGCGTTCCTGCAAGCGCCGGTCACTTCTAAGACGGACGCACACGAGTGTACATCTTAAATAATAGTGTTAAAGATATAACGAGTGTACTTATGAATAAATTGACTTATTTCATTTAATTCGCGGGTTTTCCTTTGAGTTACACCTTCTAACAGGTTATGGGCCCTGCGCCCTTCCACTGCGCGAGTGAGAAGTGACTTTTAACAAAAAATTGGAAAAGTGTAAAGTCGAAGGAAAGTTCCGAAGAGATCTGGTACGAGAGACGTATACGAGAGGCTGTTGGAAAATGGCATCAAACGAGAGGCCAAAAGAAGGGGCTCAGGTAGCTGCCGTGGAAAGCGGTAAGTACATATATCTAACGAAATCCGAGTGCGGAAAATAATTAAGTGAAAAGTAACTATCGCACGTGAAAGATCATTGTCTGAGTTAAGCGCTGACTCTTGATATACGAGTGAAGCAATGAAGCGGATCAGCGTTTCGCGAAGTTTCTTTTTGAACAGTTATTTTCAGAACGCGATTTTGACGTCAATTCTCTGGGGCCTGTCTGTTAAGGAATGAGACAAAAGGAAAAATGAGGGTCGCTGGTGCGAGAAAACAGGTTTGTCAAAATGGCCGCCATATAGAGAATGTTCGCAGTTCAAAAGCAAGGCGAATAGGTAAACGAGTTGAGACCGAGCCGATTCCGGGAAGGTCACGCGAAGGGCCCGCGCTGCAATAAGCCACAACATGACCAGCGAGCCGAGCATTCGCGGAGACACCCGAGCCGCGCGTGTATGGGTACGAGAGGAGAAGGGAGCTCCAACGAGAGAGACTACACGAGAGTTGATTAAGACGAGTGGTGACGAGAGAAAGAGACGAAATGAGAGAACGACTGCAAACGCGGATCGGTACATGTGTACATATGCATACAATAGCACGCACGAGCTGTACGTGTTCCGTAGACGCATAGCTATGACTGCGTATCGATAGATGTATGTGCATATGGGGGGATTATTGTACAGGAACGATGTAACACGATATATGCGCATAGCCACAAATTTTGTGTGCGCACGCTATTCGCGCGTTGTGTGCTGTTCATGTGTGTATGTGTATATATATATATATGTATATATATATATATGTATGTGTATGTGTGTATATACACGCATTACAAGCGTCGATATGTGTGTATGGAAGTTTTGCATTAATGCGCAAGTGCATACGTTTCTAATTGTGCAATATAATCAAAGCAGCTCGAAATATCCTTATTACTTTAAAGCTTTGCACTTATAAAATATGAACGAATAACAATAGATTGAACGAATGTTTTAACGAGTGGGAATATATACATATTTTATAAAATGAAAATTTATTTACCTGGACATGTTAGATAAAGACCATTCAAATATACATATATATCTCAAACTAATTTTATATGTATTCACAGATGAACTTACTCTGCTGGCATTTTTCCGCACATACCAGGAGATCTTTGAATTCGATGTTGTCCATCCAAAGGAGGAAATCACTGTCATCCATGCCGGTGACAAAATCATTTTTAAAACTGAATCTGACAAGGAATATCCAATTGGTATATCTTTATTTTCTATTATAAACGAGAGTAAACAAAAAAAAAATAACAGAGAATTAACGAGTGTGTAAATAGATGACTGTGTTCTCACCATGGTATATCTGAAATTTTAACCGCTGTGCGCTCTGAAATTTCATGAGTATGCCTCGTGATTACAACAGATAGACCGATTGTATAACACGTGTTCAGATTCAAATCAAATATCCATTAACGTATTCCTATAGTGTTATTCGCTGTGCGCTCTGACACTGTATGAGTACTAACGAGTTACGCTTTTACTCAATTAGCTTGTGTTCGGTTAAGAGAGTGAAAGCCATAGTAATGAGTTACATTTGCTATAATATATCTTGAATTTACAGGATTGAACAACCTTGGAATTACGGAAGGAAGAGTTGTTCTGAAAGCAATTGCTGATAAGGAAAGGGAAGGTCTCAAGCTGGTTATTCCTAGAGAGACTGACAGGAGGACAGAATTCTCCGACGGTGAATGTAACGCAGCAGACGACCTTTGCAGCAACAGTTCAGCAGACACGAGTGAATACAATCGAAACATAGAATTTGTCGAAGTTCTAAAACAAGTTTCAACTGCACTGAACGATATGACGAGAGCACAGAAGCAGATGACACAGGAATTCTCGAAGGGTATAAGTCATATGACGAAACTCACGGAAGGGTTTGCAACGCACACAAATCCTCCGCCTGGCCTTTGCCGGTCCAATATGAATTCAAACAAAAATGCGGATACTCGGAGTGAAGTTGTCCCCACGACAGGAGGATCTCGAGCCCACGAGAAATTGGAAAGGAGACTCAATGAAGTATTGATTGAACCAGCTGGATCTGCAGATAGAGTTGATTTATCTCGAACGGAAAATGAGATGATTACGATTAATCGATCGGATCTCATTAATTTGATACGAAATGAAATCAAAAGAGCGGAAACCGATTCGAACAACCTAAATCATACCAATCCTAATGAGTCAGTAGCTAAAGAGTTGAGAGATAAAATACGAGTGGAATTAATCAACAAGGATTCAAGTAAACGAGAGTACAGGTTGACAAATAAAATCAAATTCGACCATTTTATGGACTTTTTCACGTCCGAGTTACGAATTTTAGATTTATTGTACATAATTGATTCGAGTGTAAAACCTAAATTCACTGTAGATGACTCGACGAGAGAGCAGCATGTATTTAAGGTTAGAGACATTCTAATCAATCGTATCGACCAAATCTACTATTCAAAGATTGACAAAATTAAAGATCCAGTTGAAATATTGAGTAAAATTAAGGTTATTAAACAATACGAGAGCAATTTAACAACCATGACGATCCGAAAACGACTCTATAGCATGGAATACGTCCCTGGCAAGGAAAAGGCAGCGGAGTTTTGGGACCGATTCGAAGAATTGGTACGAAATCATGACAGTATACCGAACGTGAATCCTCTCTCAGATGACGAAAAGAGAGATGCGTTCTTTAATGCGATTTCAACCGCAATACCACAAGTGGAAAATCTTGACTTTATGAATGACTATTCGACTGGCAAGGGCTTGACGTACGAACAATTGAAGGCTTTTATTATAAAGCATGAGGCGAACAAGACCCAAACGTGTGAGCTGAAACCTACAGCTCTAAGTGTTAGGAAGTACGATGCTCAGAATCGATGTTTTAGTTGCGGTGCTCAAGGACATCGCAGTGACGAGTGTCCTAACGACGGAAAGCCTAAATGTTACGAGTGTGAGCAAATTGGACACATTGCAAGAGAATGTCCTGTGAGATTGGCCAAACGAAAGGATCAAAAGCCAAACAACAAGCAGCAATCTTCAAGATACAACAATAAACCTAATTCTAATCGTGCTAATAATAACAAGGGCTTCCGAGGTAAACACAAAATTAATGGTGGTGGTCGTAATTATTATGGTAAACGAGCGAAAAATTCCGATAAAGGATCTGGTGGCAATCCAAATAAAAATAAGGACAAAGGAAATCAGGACGACTCCAATGACAATCAGAACAGGCAGTCACGAAAAGGTAACGTAGAAAACAGCGATATAAATATTGTTAGTTACAGCACGAGTGTAGAAGATCAATTATTGACTAACGAGAGTAACGTCAGAAACAGCGATACCTTTGTGAGATTCCTAGCTGATTCTGGGGCTACCGAGCATCTGACGAACTCCAGGCTCATATTCAAAACGTTTGATCAAACTAATAGAAGCTTGATAAAATGCGCGAATAACGAAGCTCAAGCCGATTTAAAATCGGAGGGAGCAGGGTATGTAAACATAAAATTGAATAACGGTGAGATTATGAGCCTGGAGAACGTTATATGTGCTAAAGCTTTATCGGAAAATTTACTGTCCTTAAGAAAACTTGTGGATATGGGGCTAAGTATTTACTTAGATAACAGGCAAATCGATATTTTTGATCCTGTTTCGCACGAGTCATTCATCAGGGGAATTTATCAGAAACCTTTCTGGATAATCGAACTAGAAGTAGATAAAGTTAATAATAAATGTCCGAGAGTAAACGAGAGTAATTTAACGAAAGCTATAGCTTATCTCACGACAGAAAACTATGATGAACCTGGATGCGTGACTCGTAGTAGAACCGGGATCACGGATAAATCACAATTGGAACCAGATGAAAATTTGATTAATGATGCAACTCAAAGGGTTCTTGAAGGTATGGAATCAGATTCTCAGTCTGACATACCGCTAACGACAGAAAATAATAACGAAGGACCAGAGCAAGTCGATCCGAAAACCTCAAATCAGAAAACTGTTCCCGTTAATCAAAATTTTAATTTTGATACAACAGTTTGGGATCGGAAATTAAATAATATAGATGAGATCCAGTCTGCAGAATTGGAAGAACTAACGAATGACGAAACGCCATTTAACGAAGAGTATAAAAAATTCTCAGACAAAAATAAGGCACTACTCTGGCATGTACGATTTGGGCATGCATCTGTAGACTATTTAAAAACAATGCAAAGGAAATATCCGGACAATAAAAACCTGCAAAAGGCTATATTTGACGATTCTATCAAGGATTGTGAGATATGTTTGGTAGCGAAATTTAATAAACTACCATTTAACAAAACGAGAGAACGAGCGGCGAAGCCACTAGAGGTAATACATTCGGACACAATGGGGCCAATAAGTCCTCAGACGCATCCAAAGGGATACAGATTCATTTCTGTATTCATAGATGACTATTCGAGGCTAGCTATGGCATACCCCATGAAGGCGAAAAGTGAGACTGGGGAATGCCTGGAGACATTCATCAAAAGTGGACGTAATATTTTAGGCTTCGATGCAAAGGTTTGTTACTTACAATCGGATCAAGGAACAGAGTTTACAGGAGGTCACACGATTGAAGTATTAAACAAAATTGGTGCAGAACCTCGATACTCAAGTCCGGATACTCCTGAGCACAATGGAGTGGCCGAACGTTTTAACCAAACTGTTCAGAAAATTGTACGAGCATTTATGTATGACTCCAAACTTCCTAGTAATATGTGGGATCTAGCTCTTGGAGCTGCCATATATACTTATAATAGGATTCCACATAAATCCATCGATATGGAGATACCTATTCAGAAGTTTGCGCCGAAGAAAAGTTTTGATATCAACCAACTTAAACGTTTTGGGTGTCTGGCTTACATGAAAATCCAAAGAAACGTGGGGCCAAAATTTGGAATTACAGCTAAACGAGCGATTCTTGTGGGATATACTCCTTCAGGATTTGTCCTGCTCAAGCCTGAAGAAGGAAAGTTATACGAGAGCAGACATGTTCGTTTCAACGAGAAGCTTGTTTACGCTGATAAATACAGTAAACAGAGCGTGGAAAATCGGACTTTTCCTCCCGTTGAAATAAATAAAGAGAAATGGTTTGTAGAGTTCGAACATGAGACGAGTGAAGGATCCTCTGAAATCTCAAAAACGGAGGGAGAGATTAAGAGAAAGAGAGGAAGACCAAAGAAATACATTTCGAACTCTGTCGAAACCCCTCTTAAGAAAGCTAAGAATGATGTGGACAAATTAACAAGTGACAAACGAAACGAGAGTATACAGCCCATGACACCTGATACAATGAATGAAATTACCGATACGAGTTATCACGCTCTGTTAGCCGAGATTAACAGTGATCCGTCTTCTTATAAGGAAGCCATGCAAACGAGAGATAAGTCTCACTGGCAAGAAGCGATTGATAATGAGTTGGAATCGATGTATGAGAATGTAGTCTGGACTTTGGTCGACCGATCAGAACTCGCTTCGATTCAAAACAAGCCCAATTTGATAGACTCGAGATGGGTACTTAAAAGAAAACTCGATAAGGATGGAAACACTAAATACAAAGCTAGACTGGTCATTAGAGGTTTCAAGGACCGAAACTTCTATGATTTGACCGAAACATATGCACCAGTCTCTCGCTTGTCTTTAGTGAGATCCGTATTTGCAATAATTAGCAAATACGACTTAGAGGTTGATCAATTAGACGTCAAAACCGCATTTTTGAACGGCACAATCGACGAAGATATTTAC
The DNA here is from genome assembly GCA_932195095.1 of Andricus curvator. Lineage (NCBI taxonomy): Eukaryota > Metazoa > Arthropoda > Insecta > Hymenoptera > Cynipidae > Andricus > Andricus curvator. The sequence goes on along the minus strand of CAKNYM010036239.1, from coordinate 13,866 downwards.
ATGGAAATACCCGAAGGTACAAGGTATAACGAGAGTATATGCCGTACGAAAGTGTGTAAATTACAAAAAGCTCTGTATGGTCTGCGCATCAGTCCTAAAAGATGGAATATTCGATTTACTGATGTAGCTGTAAAAGCTGGATTGAAAGCGCATGATACAGAGCCCTGCTTATTTACATGGCGTGAAGGCAATAAATTCTTGATTTTGCTATTGTATGTCGATGACATGTTAATAGCTAGCAATGAAGCTAAGAGATTGCTAGAAGTCAAGAAAGTGTTGCGAAGCGAATTCAAAATGACAGACTTAGGCTCGCCTAAAACTTTCTTGGGTATTGAAATCAAGAGAGCGAGAGAGAAACGAGAGATTGTCTTGAAACAAGAAATGTACGTCGATAAAATCCTAAAAAGGTTCAAGTTCGAAGAAATGCATCCACAACGCACTCCAATGGTTACTACACAAGTCGCGAATAAAGAAAGAAAACAACGAGAAGAATCAAACGAGAGACAAACTATTATCGACAATAAAGGTGTAGAAAACAGTCTTTACAGAGAAGCTATTGGATCTCTTCTGTACTTGGCAAATGCAACGAGACCAGACATTATGTACGCTGTGAATGTTCTAAGCAGACATCAATCAAATCCAACAAACAACGAGTGGCAAATGGTTAAACGAGTGTTTAGATACCTGAAAGGGTCTAAAGATCATGGATTGAAGTTTGTTGGAAATCGAGATGACATGCAGGCTTTCTCAGATGCAAGCTTTGCCGACTGCAATCTTTCTCTTACAACTTGTGGCTATATTCTCAAATTGTATGGAGATTCAGTTGCTTGGAAAACACATAAGCAGTCATACGTCGCCTTATCCACATGCCAAGCTGAATATGTGGCTATGAGTGAAGCATGCCAAGAATTAGTAGCCTTAGATAACTCACTAAAGCTAGTTCTCAATACCTCTTTTTGTCCTATCACACTTTGGTGTGATAACAAAGCTGCCGAAGCAAGCGCAAAAAAGAGTGGTAATGGTAAATTGAGGCACATGACTGAGGTCAAAGAGCATTATGTACGAGAATGCGTTAAACGGAAACTAGTGGAGATCCAGTGGATCTCTTCTAAAAACCAAATCGCTGACATAATGACAAAGCCTCTTCCATTTGAATTGCATAATCGATTAGCGAGGGAAATCATGAATAATTAAATGATTGTAACGAGTGAATGATAACGAGTGTGATTAATTTTAAATTATATATCTGTTTTTCCTAATCTTCTTTGATTTATCTGTCACAGGAAATAAAAATAAATAGTGCCAACGCAAGTGCGGGAGGGAGTGTTGGAATGGTGGCGCCCTTGTCGTGTGGCCCTCTCCCCACCCGTGAGTGCTGTTCTTGGCGTTCCTGCAAGCGCCGGTCACTTCTAAGACGGACGCACACGAGTGTACATCTTAAATAATAGTGTTAAAGATATAACGAGTGTACTTATGAATAAATTGACTTATTTCATTTAATTCGCGGGTTTTCCTTTGAGTTACACCTTCTAACACTAATAATAATTTCATTGTCATGGAACTCGAACTTTCTAAAAAATTGTTGGAAAATGTTGCAAAAGTAAAAAAATTACATCGAAATCAACCAGATTCTTTTATGAAAATTTTGGAAATCTTATTAAATATTCTTTAAAAATTAATTTAAAAAAATATTGTTAGTTTTTCTCGGAGTTTTGATACATATTTTTTATTTATTTTAAACCTTTCAAAATGCTTAAAAAGATCATAAATTTTATGTTCGACATCTTCAAAAATCTACAATGTGTTTTAAATATTTTGAAATCTTTTCACTTTTCAAATTATTTTGGAATCTTTTCAAAACTTCTAAATATATTTTAAGCTTATTCGATTATTTTATGAATCAATAATTGTTCAATTGTCATTTATTCATAAAAAAAAGTTTGTTCGAAATCTTTTTAAATATTCTCTTAAAATTAATTTTTCAAAATAAAAAATCATTTGAAATTTTTCCAGCAAAGTTAAGAAAATTTTTCATTTCATTAAAACCTCTAAAGATCAATATAAAGATTTAAAATTTTATTTCGAGATCTTAAAAAATCTAAATTTAGTTTTTTATTTTTCGAAATCTTTTTCAATTTTAAATTAAGTTTGGATCTTCTCAAAACCGAGCTCAAAACTGATAAATATCTCTTAAACTAACTGAAATTTTTTCCAAATTGATAATTGTTCAATTGTTATTTATGCATCAAAATTCAATAATTTCACTTACATATAAAAAATTTGTTAAATATAACAATTGAAATTGTAACGTACAAAGTTTTAATTACACACTCTGAAATATTAACGATTCAAGGCTTTCTATTTCAAATAATTCAGTTTAAAATTTTTTAGTTTTTGATATTTGATTGATAATTGCTCATTCTAAATGAAAAGTAAAATATTGCTGAAAATTAAAAAAAAATGTCATACTTAATTTAAAAATTTCAAATTAAATGGGTTAAAAAAATGGGGAAAAACATTTAAAAAAATGTAAAATTCTGTAGTTTTCTGTAATACCTTGTAGATTTCTACAACGAAGTAAAAAAAATATTAATAAAAAGTTATACAAATTTCTTAATTGTAGAAAATTATACATTGTTTGTTAATTTTTTACTTTTCTACAATAAAATACAAGAAAAAATTAGCTATTTGTATTTAACTGTATTTCTTTGTTAATTTTTGTACATTTTTTACGAAAAAGTACATGTTTTAACAAAAAATTGGAGTTGTAGAAATGTTTTACTTTCTTGTAAAATTTTTTTTCACTAGGGAAATAGGAGAATTACATATTCAGTTAAAATAACTAATTTTCAACAAAGAAAGAGGGAATTTTTAACTAAAGGAAATTAATTTTCTAACAAAAATGGTATAGCTACATTTTCAGTAAAAAAAATTCATTTTAAAGAAAAAAAAACGAGTTTTCAACAAAATAGTTAAATTTTTAATTAAAGAAATTAATTTTGAATTAAAATAATGAATCTTCAATCGAGAAAATGAATTTTCAACCCAATTGTTGAATTTTCAATCCGAAAGGTGAATTTTCTACCAAAAAAAAGACAAATTTTCAAAAAATAGAAGAATTTTCAACGAAAGAGTTAAGTTTTCAACCAAGCAGATGAATTTTCAACCAAGGAGATTAAATGTCTACCAAGAGAGATCAATTTTCGATAAAAAATGCAATACTCAAATTTTCAGTTGGAAAATTTAAGTTTCAATTAAAAAAACAACTAATTCACAACTAAATAAATAAATTTTCAATTAAAAAGATTAATTTTCTACCAAAAAACATGATTTTATAATAAAATAAATGAATTTTCAACCAAATTTTGAAATTTTGAATGAATATTCAACCTTATAGTTAAATTTAAATAAAAAGAAATGAATTTTCAACCAAAAAGATTAATTTTTTACCAAAAAAGATTAATTTATACCAAAGCACCTGAATTTTTAGCCAAATTTTGAATTTTTAAAGTAATTTTCAACCTAATAGTTAAATTTTCAACCAAAGAAATGAATTTTTAACCAGAAAGGTGAATCGGTCACCAAGAAGATTAATATTCTACCAAAAAGACAAAGTTTCAACAAAAGACAGAAATTTTCATACAAGAATGATTTTTTAATCAATAATGAAAAAAATTATATTCAAATCCAAAACTAACACAATGCATTTTCTACCAAAGAATTGAGTTCTCAACCCAAAACAGATGAGTTTTCAACAAAATAAGTGAATTTTTAACTAAAAAAGATCAGTTTTCTAGCAAAAGTGGAATAGTTACACTTTCAGTCAAAAAATTATTTTTAAGACGAAAAAAATAAATTTGCAACAAAATAGTTACATTTGTAATAAACAAATGCATTTTTAATGAAAATTATGAATTTTTAAACCAAAAAATAAATGTTTAACCAAACAGTTGAACTTTTAAAGCAATAGGCGAATTTACTACTAGAAAAAAAGCCAAAGTTTTAACAAAATAGATGAATTTTCAATGAAATAGATCAATTTTCAGTTTAAAAAATTAATTTTCAAAAAACAGAACACTTTTTCAACCAAAAAGTTTAATTTTCTACTGAAAAACATAAATTTTCAACAAAGAATTATTCAACCCAATAGTTAAAATAGACACCAACAAAGTTAATTTTCTATATAAAAAGATGAATTTTCACCAAAATATATGAATTTTTAAACAAATTTTGAATTTTTAACTGAAGAAATGAATTTTTAACTGAGAAGCTGAATTACTCAACAGGAAGATTAATATTCTACGAGAAAAGACAAAGTTTCAACAAAATAAAGAAATTTTCCAAAAAATAGTTGAGTTTTCAACTAAAGAAGATAAATGTTCAAACAAATATGGGATAGTTAAATTTTCAGTTGAAAAAATTTATTTGAAACAATACAAAAATTTCAACGAAATAGTTGAATTTTAATCCAAAAAAGATGAATTTTCAACCAAGAAGATCAAATGTCTTTCAAAAGAGATCAATGTTTGATAAAAAATACAATACTTAAATTTTCAGTTGAAAAATTTAATTTTCAGTTAAAAAACAACTAATTTACAACTAAAGAAATAAAGTTTCAATCAAAAAGATTAATTTTCTACCAAGAACAGGATTTTCTAAAAAAATAAATAATTTTCAATCAAATTTTGAAATTTTAAACGAATATTCAACCTTATAGTTAAATTTTCAACAACAGAAATGAATTTTCAACCGAAAAGATTAATTTTGTACCAAAAAAGATTAATTTACACCAAAGCACATAAATTTTCAGCAAAATTTTTTATTTTTATAGTAATTTTTAACCTAATAGTTAAATTTTCAACCCAAGAAATTAATTTTTAACCAGAAAGGTAAATCAGTCACCAAGAAGATTAATATTCTATCAAAAAGACGAAGTTTCAGCAAAATACAGAAATTTTCATCCAAGAATGATTTTTTATTCAATAATTAAAAAAATTGTATCCAGATTTAAAGCCAAAACAATGCATTTTCTACCAAAGTGAGTGAATTTTAAACTAAGAAAGATCAGTTTTCTAGCCCAAGTGGAATAGTTACAATTTCAGTCAAAAAATCATTTTCAAGCCGAAAAAAATAAATTTTCAACAAAATAGTTATATTTGTAATAAAAAACATGAATTTTTAATTAAAATTATGAATTTTTGAACCAAAAAATAAATTTTTAACCAAACAGTTGAACTTTCAAACCAAAAGGTGAATGTTCTACAAAAAAAAAGACAAATTTTCAACAAAATAGATGAATTTTCAACGAAATAGATCAATTTTCAACCAAACAGATGAATTTTCAAACAGGAAGATTAGATTTCTATAGAAAAGATCAATTTTCAGTTTAAAAACGTTAATTTTCAATAAAAAGAACTCATTTTTCACCAAAAAGTTTAATTTTCTATTGAAAAAGATGAATTTTCAACCAAATTTTGAAGTTTTAAAGGAAAATTCAACCTAATAGATGAATTATTCGCCAACAAAGGTAATTTTCTATCAAATAAGAATAATTTTCACCGAAATACATGAATTTTGAACCAAATTTTGAATTTTTAAAGGAATACTCAACCTCATAGATGAATTTTTAACTAAAGAAATTAATTTTTAACTGAAAAGCTGAATTAGTCACCAGAAAGATTAATATTCTACCAGAACAAAGTTTCAACAAAATAGATAAATTTTCAAACAAATAGTTGAGTTTTCAACTAAAGAAGATAAATGTTTAACCAAATATGGAATAGTTATATTTTCAGTTGAAAAAAATTATTTAAAACAATAAAAAAATTTCAACGCAATAGTTGATTTTTAAACCAAAAAAGATTTTTCAGTCGCTATTCACGAATAGCAAAAATATGGAAAATATAATCAAATCGTTATATTAGGACAAATATTCTGGAACCAATGAAAAATTGACAGGATGATTCAAGCAACAACTGATGTTTCCGTTTTCCTTTCTAAGAAAAAAATGAATTTGAAAGAATTCCTAAAAAAATGAATGAGCAAAAAGTAACCGGTTGTAGTAGTTTTTTCTTTTCAAAATTATTGTTTAAACGAACGTAAATTATTCAATGAAAATATAGAATAATGTTTTTTTAATTTATTGTGAAAATACCCTTTTGACTGTTATTTAACAATAAAGTTACTTGTGCTCATATAAAATATAAATTGAAATACTCTTGTATGCTTCTGTCTTGATTAAATAACATTTTACATTATAGATTTTGAGTTTTTCTCAGTTTCATCATGCATGTCGGAAATAAAAATTTCTAGTTCCTTAAATAGTTCAATCCTGTTTAAACTTAAAATAGTTGAATTTAAAATTCTTGAATTATGACACTGCCACCGTATTAAGATGAATGGCTGACTGGAAATTGACCTGTACTCCTTGAAATCTATAATGCCCCATCTTTTTTATAGTAAATATGACCTATTTTGTAATTTGAAATGTTTAAAACCCGTTTCTTAAAATATGCAACTATTTAATTAAGAAAATTTGTATTTCAATCATTGGAAATTTTTCACCTCTAATAGTTTCTAGAATAAAATAAGAATATCTCCTCGCCATAATATTTCGAAATTGTCGTCTAACTAAAAATTGACCTATACTACTTAAAATCTACTATAAAAGTCCCACCCTTCGACATCTAAAAAACTCTTATTGTCCTAATAGGCTCACATGAACCTAAATAAATTCTAGACATTTCAAGATTGAAGTAAACCTTCTAAGATTAGAAATGTGTCCTGGGGGCAATACTGATACTGGAATTTCTAAAAACAGCTTTTGTAAAAATGCAACTAATAAATTGAAAAATATTTTATTATAATCATTGGAAGTCGTGCACTTTTAATAGTTTCTATAGTAAAATAAGATTTTCTCGCCAAACTATTTCAAGATCGTCGCCTTACTGGAAATTGATTGTACTACTTAAAACCTTCTATAAAAGCCCGACCTATCAAAATATAAAAAAGATCATAATTTTCTCAATAGACTTACATATATATTTGCATCAGCCTGAATAAATTTCAAATATTTCAAGTTTAAAGCAAAATTGAAATTCCTATAAACGGCTTTTTAAAAAAATGCGACTCTCTGATTAAAAAAAAATTTGTATTTCAATAATTGGAAATTATTCACCCTAAATAGTTTCTAGAATAAAATTAGAATATCTTCTCGCCACAATGTTTCAAGTTTGTCGCCTGACTGAAAATTGACCTGAACTACTTAAAACCTAGTATAAAAGCCCCACCTGTTGAAATCTAAAAAAAACTTATTTTCCTGAAAGACTTTTGCATATATATGGACATGAAGCTGAATAAATTCTAGACGTTTTAAGATCAAAACCAATTATCGAAATTCAAAAATTTGTCGTAGGGGCAATATTGAAACTGGAATTTCTGAAAACGTGTTTTCCAAAATTCGAATATTTAGTGACGAAAATTTGTATCTCAATTATTGTAAATTGTTCACTTTTTAAAGTTTCTAGAATAGAATAAAAAGATTTCCTAGCGAAACTGTTTTCAAGATTGAAGTCTAACTGAAAATTAATTTGTTCTACTTAAAATATACTGTAAAAGTCCCACCGTTCAAAATTTGAAAAAGATCCTCATCTTCCTATTAGGCTTATACATATATAGGTATGAACCTGGATAAATGATTTGCCTTTTAAGTTTAAAGATTTTTTTTTTTTAATGACTGAATGTTGACATGTACTACTTGAAATCTTACATGAAAGCCAGAACTTTCGAAATATAAAAAAAAAATTTTTGTAATAGACCTATACGTATATTAGCATTAGACTCAAAAAATTCCAAACATTTTAAGTTCAAAGAAACCTCCTATGTTGAAAAATGTGTCGCCGGGGCAATTTTAAATTTATAATTTCTAAAAACCGCTTTTCGAGAAATTTCGTCGATTGAATCAAAAAAATTATTATTTTAAACTTTAAACATTTTTATCTTTTAATAGTTACTGGAATCACATAAAAATATTTCCTCGCCATACTGTTTCAAGATGATCGGCTGACTGAAAATTGATATGTTCTACTTAAAATCTACTATAAAAGTCATACCTGCTGTAAATTAAAATAAGCCCTTATTATTCTCATAGACTTATACATATATGGGCATTAGGGTGGTCCAAAAATGCATTGGAATTTTTTTTTTTTTTTTGTATTTTTATCGGGACACCCCCCAAATTTGTTCGAATCCACCCAAAAATAAATCCATTTTTTTTGTTTTGAAAAAAAATGATATTTAGGGGTGGCGCAAGCCCCATGATGTTTAACATGTATTTCCCATAAGAAAAAAAGACGTTTTTGTAAATCTTATTCAGAATCCTCAATATTATCTCAATCGAGTTGAAACTCAACATTTCTCTTCATAATTAGCCATAGAATACGAATAAAATATCACTTTTCAAATACCACCACCATAAGTCTGTTTTATAGGGTCCCAAAGGAACCTCATAAGTGAAAAAATGGGTTTTGCGAGTTTTTGGCGCTAATTATGATTTTTTTGCGGTTTTTTTCATGCGAATTGTTTCTAATACATAAAATATGACTTTGTACTGAAAAATAGATATTTTAATGAATTGTTTAAACAATTTATTATTGTTTTTAGCAATTCTCTCGTAGAATGTATTTAGAAAGACGCGGTTTTTTCACAAATTTTCCATTTGTTGTCCAATTTTTAATTGGAGGGAAGTGATAGTTTATAAATGTTAACAATAGTGATTGTTTAAACAATTTATCCTAATTATCAATAATATTATATTTGAATAATGCTAGAAAGATGCGGTTTTTTTTTAAATTTCTGGCTTTTTGTTTAAGTTTTATTTGGAGTGAAGTAATAATAAATTCAAGTTAACAAAATAATTGTTTAAACAATTTATTATAATTGTTGATAATATTCTCTTTGCTTAATCTGGAGAATGTTGCGGTTTTTTCTGAAATTTGCAACTGTTTGTTTATTTTTATTAGGCGTGACTTGATAATTAATTAGATTTAGCAAAAATAATTGTTTAAACACATTATTATTGTTTATGGCTATCTTCATCTATATCGATTGCGCCTGATAGTTGCGGTTTTTGGCCATTTTTACCTTTCTGTCCTTTTTTCACTTAGTGAGGAAATATTTAATTAAAGTTAACAAAAAAGTTGTTTAAACAATTCAATATTATTTATAACTATCTTTTCTCAGATAAGTGCTAGAAAGTGGCGGTTTTTTCTAAAATCTTTCACTTTGCTTCGCCTGCTTAATTACTAACAATTAATATATAAACATTAGAGATTTGCAATTCCAAGTTTTTCTTTTACGCTTTGCAATAAACTTCTTGTTGTGATAAAAAAAAACATTCACAAGTCATTTAAAGACCTAGTCCTTCCACCTATTCCTAAGTAATCTATTCTTTGTTTTTGCCTCTTGTGTAAAATAGTTTTTTTTCTTCAAATTAATTTTTTTAAGCATTTGGAAAAGAGCAAAAATAATTCACTTAAAACAACAATACCTTTCGAAAAATCATTTTTGTTGTGGTTGACTTATTACTTGTTCATGAATAAAAAGGCGATGCAAAGTGAAAGATTTTAGAAAAAACCGCCACTTTCTAGCACTTATCTGAGAAAAGATAATTATAAATAATATTAAATTGTTTAAACAACTTTTCTGTTAACTTTAATTAATTATTACTTAGTAAGTGAAAAAAGGACAGAAAGGTAAAAATTGTCAAAAACCGCAACTATCAGGCGCAATCGATATAGATTAAGATAGCCATAAACAATAATAATTTGTTTAAACAATTATTTTTGCTAAATCTAATTAATTATCAAGTCAAGCTTAATAAAAAATAAACAAGCAGTTGAAAATTTCAGAAAAAACCGCAACATTCTACCGATTAAGCAAAGAGAATATTATCAACAATGATAATAAATTGTTTAAAAAATTATTTTGTTAACTTGAATTCATTATTACTTCACTCCGAATGAAAATTGAACAAAAACCAGAAATTTAAAAAAAAAACGCATCTTTCTAGAATTATTCAATTATAATATTATTAATAAGTATAATAAATTGTTTAAACAATTATTTTGCTAACTTGAATTTATTATTACTTCACTCCGAATGAAAAGTGGACAAAAAACCAGAAATTTCAACTAAAAAAACCGCATCTTTTCAGCATTATTCAAATACAATATTATTAATAATTATAATAAATTGTTTAAACAATCAATATTGTTAACATTGATGAACTATCACTTGCCTCCAATTGAAAATTGGACAACAAATGGAAAATTTGTGAAAAAACCGCGTCTTTTTAACTACATTCTATGAGAAAGTAGCTAAAAACAATAATAAATTGTTTAAACAATTCATTAAAATATCTATTTTATCAGTACAGAGTCATATTTTATGTATTAGAAACAATTTTCATTAAAGAAACCGCAAAAAAATCATAATTAGCGCCAAAAACTCGCAAAACCCATTTTTTCACTTATAAGGATTCTTTGGGACCCTATAAAACAGACTTATGGGGGTGATATTTGAAAAGTGATATTTTCTTCGTATTCTATGGCTAATTGTGAAAAGAAATGTTGAGTTTCAACTCGATTGAGATAATATTGAGGATTCTGAATAAGATTTACAAAAACGTCTTTTTTTCTTATGGGAAATACATGTTAAACTTCATGGGGCTTGCGCCACCCCTAAATATAATTTTTTTTCAAAACAAAAAAAAATTGATTTATTTTTGGGTAGATTTGAACAAATTTAGGGGGTGTCCCCATAAAAATTCGAAAAAAAATTTTTTGGACCACCCTAATGGGCATAAACCTGAATAAATTTAAGACATTTTAAGTCCAAAACAAGCCCTCTAGGTGGAAAAATGAGTTGTCAGGGCAATTTTAAATTTGTAATTTCTAAAAACCACTTTTCGACAAACTGCGTCAATTTATTCTAATAAATTATTATTAAAAACTTTGAAAATTGTTCACTTTTAATAGTTACAAAAATGACACAAAAAGATTACCTCGCCATACTGTTTCAAGGTAATTATCTGACTAAAATTGACCTGTACTACTTGAAAGTTACTATAAAAAACATCTTTCTAAATCTGGAAAAATCGTTATTGTTTCAATAGACTTATACATATATTACAATAGATCTTAAAATATTTCAAAAATTGTAAGCCCGAAACAAACCCTCTAAGTTTATCAATGTGTCGTCGGAACACTATTTAAGTTGGAATTTCTAAAAACAGCCTTTTAAAAAATATCGACAATATAATTGAGAAAATTTTGTATTTCAATCATTGGAAATTGCTCACTTTTAATAGCTTCCAGTATGAAATGAGAAGATCTCCTCGCCACACTGTTTCAAAATTGTTGTCTGATTGAAAATTGATCAGTACCACTTAAAATCTACTATTAAAGCCCTACCTTTTGAAATCTAAAAAGTAGTCTCATTTTCTTAATAGACTTGTACACACATTAGCATAATCCTCAATAAATTCCGAACATTTTAAGCTAACCCCCTAAGTTCAAAAATGTGTCGACGTTTCAATATAAAAATTAAAATTTCTAAAAACCGCTTTTCGAGGATTTGCATTAATTTATTCGAAAAAATCTGTATTTAGAACTTTGGAAATGGTTCACTTTTAGTAGCTTAATAGTTAAAATCTACTGCAGATGCAACCCCTTTCTAAATCTAAAAAATCCTTATTGTTCTAATAGGCCTGAATAGACCTGAATAGACCTAAATAAATTCTAGACATTTTGAGCCCTAAAGAAACCCTCTAAGTTTATAAATGTGTCATCGGAACACTATTTAAGTTGGAATTTCTAAAAACAGCCTTTTAAAAAATATCGACAATATAATTGAGAAAATTTTGTATTTCAATTATTGGAAATTGTTCACTTTTAATAGTTTCCAGTATGAAATGAGAAGATCTCCTTGCCACCCTGTTTCAAAATTGTTGTGTGACTGAAAATTGATCAGTACTACTTAAAATCTACTATAAAAGTCCCACCTTTTGAAATCTACAAAGTAATCTAATTTTCTTGATAGACTTGTACATACATTAGCATAATCCTCAATAAATTCCGAACATTTTAAGCTGACCCCCTAAGTTCAAAAATGTGTTGACGTTTCAATTTAAAATTTAAAATTTCTAAAAACCGGTTTTCGAGGATTTGCATTAATTTATTCGAAAAAATCTGTATTCAGAACTTTGGAAATTGTTCGCTTTTAATAGCTTTAATAGTTCAGATATACTACAGATGCAACCCCTTTCTAAATCTGAAAAATCCTTATTGTTCTAACAGACCTGAATAGACCTGAATGAATTCTAGACATTTTCAGCCTAAATCTGAACTCTCTAAATCTGAATTAGTAGAAAACTACTAATTGGTAAAAGTTTTCTACTAATTCAAATAGTGCCGATTCGTATACTGGTAATTAGTAAGAATCTACTAATTCAAGGTGTAAGAATAACTTACTAAATGAATTAGTAACTATATCGACTAAAGAAATTGGTATTGCTACTACTAAATGAATTGGTAAATGTATTGCTGGTAACTGTTTCAGAGGGTAGTTTCAAGTGAATTTAAAAACTGTTTTTTCAACGAAGAGAATTTTATTGAAATATATTAATAAATTATTAAAGTCGGATTAGGTCCAATTAAAAAAAAGTTAGTTCAATCCGAATTGAAAACATGTTATAATAATAATTAAAACTAGAATATCAGTAACTAGTATATCATGGTTAATTATTATTACAGATGGCCAACGGCCATACCACGCTGAAAAACCCAGTTCTCGTCAGATCACTGAAGTTAAGCAGCGTTGGACGCGGTTAGTACTTGGATGGGTGACCATTCAAGAATACTGACATGAGTGCTGTTGGCACATCGTGGGTGTGGTGAGCCCACACTTGTAGTTATTTATAACTACAAGAAAAACCTAGAAACACTACCCGAATCGGGTAGTGTCACGCCCACCCTGAAAGGGAAATGGCTTAATGGTATACTACTACAGTATAGCTAAATAAAGAAATCATACCTGAAAAAGCATTCAAATATTTCTCTTTTTTTTTTTAAATCGACTCAGAATAAGTTCACAGTTTCGCGAGTTTATTATATTTTTTTTTCAGTTTCTGGGGATTTAATTAATATTTTTAATTTAGAAATCTCTAACCAATTATAGTACAAGATATTCTTAAGTATATTAGCACCATTAAATAATTAAATAATCAAATAATACTAAAAACATAATTAATGATTTCTTGAATTTGTCTCTAAAGTCTATGAATTTGAATAATAATTCGAACAAATTTTTATTTGATAGTTGAATTTTAAACTGAAAAAGATCAGTTTTTGACCAAAAATGGAATAGTTAATTTTTCACTTAACAAATCAATTTTCCAGAAAAAAAATTTCGAACTAAAATGATGAATCTTTTACTGAAGTAGATGAATTTTGAACAAAAAAGATGAATTTTTAACAAGAGAGTAACTTTTAACCATTAGTTTTTATCTTCAATCAAAAAGATGAAATTTTACCTAAAATAATGAATACTCAACTGGAATACTTAAATTTTTCACCAAAATGATAAAGTTTCAAACAATAAGATTAATTTTGAAACATAAAGAATAATTTTCTACAAAAAATACGTCTTTTAAAGAAAATAGAAGAAATCTCATCTAAAAAGACAAACTTTCAACCAAATAATTGAATTTCCAGTTTAAAAATTAATTTTCCAGAAAAAAAAAAAAATTTCAGCCAAAGTGATGAATTTTCAACTAAACTGATGAACCTTTGACTGGAATAGTTGAAT
>CAKNYM010036238.1:0-12276 GCA_932195095.1 Andricus curvator | reverse complement strand
AATAAATACTAACGACCCTAATGCCAATTGAAAAAATCTTCTTTACAAACACCATTAAATCTCTTAAATATTCAACCTTACAAAATCTTTGTTCATTATTATTTCTAAGACTTTTGAAAACGTTCATAAGATTGGCGTTCTTGTGTTCTTTGTGCTAAATAAGTTGCACTGTTCTACATTTTCTTTTACGTGTTATTTTGAAGCTTCTAATTTGACGACCTGATAAACACCGTTTCATGAATTTTTCTTCTCACGCATTTACTAGAAGGTTCAAAACTAAAACAAAAGGTAGTAAACGTATCAGTAGACTGTTCTCTATCAATCCCGTTGAACAAAAAATCTTTATCTCGCCAATCCCATAAACACCGTTCAATGTATGGATGCGACCTATGACTTTGCGAAAACCCCACAGGGAAGGGTACAACTGTGCACGGAGCAACTGTGCACGAGCCCATCGGTGCACATCACTTGCCACAGGCACAATTTTGCACGTTCTTGGCCACAGGCACATATGTGCATTAGGCCAACTGTGCATGTCTAAATTTATACGTGTTGAGATGGTACACTCCCAACTGTGCACGTGTAAATGTCGATGTGCACAAATGGTACACTGCGAATGGTTCACGTGCACAGATGGGATACTCCCAACGGGGCACGCCTCAATTTGCGAGGGTTAAAACTGTGCACGAAGTTACTATGCATGAGCCCAACAGTGCACGAAGACTGTCGGCGGTACAACTGTGCACGTGCACAGATAGTACCCAACTCACGTTTTCATGCACAGATGGGACACTCCCAACTGTGGACTGCACAGTTGGAAGTGTCCCATGACCAGATTCGCAAAACTTCGGGTTTTCGAACAGGTTCGAGGTCACGAAAAAGTTCGGGTACGCAAAAATTTTGAGTTTTTGAAGCGATTTGGTTACCCGAGAGGTACCCGGAAAGTTCGGGTTTGCAAATTCGAAAAGTGATTTGATTTCACGGGATTCAAGGATTTCATGGAATTCAACGAACTCATGAAATTCCAGACAATTACGGAATTGACGGAATTTACGGAATTCGAATTCGGTGTGGTGAGCCCACACTTGTAGTTATTTATAACTACAAGAAAACTATCCACCTAGTTCAAGGTATTCACAGAATTTAATTACTTGAGGCACTATAAGGAATTCACGGAATTAAAAAAATTCAAGGAATTCACGAAATTCAAGATATTCACGAATTCAAAGCAATTCAAGAAATACACGGAATTAAAAGAATTTACGTACTTCACGGAATTCATAAATCTTCGGAATTCAAGCAATTCGCAGAATTCAAAGAATATATCAAATTCAAGGAAAGACGGAATTCAACGTATACACGGAATTCAAGGAAAACACGGAATTCGAAGAATACACGAAATTCAAGAAATTCACGGAGTTCAACGCATTTGCGGAAATCACGGAATACAAGGAATGTACGCAATTCACCGTTATCACGAAATTCAAGGAACTAACGTGATACAAGGAATTCGCGGAATTTGAGGAATTCAATGGCGGCTAGCGGTGAGTGACCTGCTAAGCACTCTTACGTGTCTAATTTGGACCTAAGAAGAAACTATATATATATATATATACTAACTGAAAAATAATGATGAAGTCAATTCATATAAGAATTTGTTATTTTGGTCATACGGTCCAGTAAAAATAATAATAGTAGATTCAGTTGTCAAGAATCATGCTTTATTCGTCAATTTTAATTTAAACCAACGTACGTTTCGACCTTGTTGCAGGCCTTCTTCAAGGTAATACATAACCTGTAGTGATATTTTTTAAAATTATCCAAGACATTTCAATTTTTGGTTATTTTCCAAGAGAACAACTTTATTTTTGGAGTGAACCAAGTTTTGTTGTTTGCTTTTATTGTTGAAACATTTATAAATAGCATAAATTAAAATAGTGTCCTTTAAAACATTTTAAAAATTGAAACCTCAAATTTTCGAGGCTCCAATATAATAATTTTATTACATTTTGGTTAAATATAACAAAACAGGTGTTTTGATTTGGAAGGACAAACATGGACTCAAAAATTGAAATGTCTTGGATAATTTAAAAAAATAACACTACAGGTTATGTATTACCTTGAAGAAGGCCTGCAACAAGGTCGAAACGTACGTTGGTTTAAATTAAAATTGACGAATAAAGCATGATTCTTGACAACTGAATCTACTATTATTATTTTTACTGGACCGTATGACCAAAATAACAAATTCTTATATGAATTGACTTCATTATTAATAACAACGGTCGAAGAAAAATTTCAAAGTGTGGATAATATTCCATTCACTGAACATAGATAATGAAAAATAATGTTTAAAACATATAAGCAAGCACTTAGTGAATCTATGACTTTACAAAAACCTGACATCCTATTACTAATATTATATTCCGCTAACGACTTTGAATCTCTAATTTCAAACGTTATTATATTATCTCATATCCGGAAAGATTCACAATATCGCTGTTCATAGAATCCATCAATACACTAACGTACGGGGTAGCCGTATTGATGATTTCCAAGTTGAATACACGTCGTGGAAAATTCCATGAAGATCATAGCGATTTGAATTAATTGATTATGGCGTTTTTATTTATTAATAACTGCTAGCGGTTAGCGACCAGCTAAACGTCATTACCTATCTAATGCGGACCTACTAAGAACCCATATATACTTACTAGAAAAATATGTGTAAAAACATTTGAGCAGAGAGTCAATCTGTCTATTCATTTGGAAAACCCTAGCATTTCATGACTAATACTATATAACGCTGACGAATATAACTGTCGAATTTCAAGCGTAATTATAAAATCACGTATGCGGTACGACTCAAAAGATCGCTGTTAATAGAACCCATCAATATGCTGACGTACAGGGAAGCTATATTGATATTCTCCAAGTTCAATAGATGTCATGCAATCTTCAATTAAGGTCATAGCGACTCGAACTAAGAGATTTTAGCGTTTTTAAATGATAATAACTGCAGGCGGCGAGCGACCTGCTAAACACCCACTGTTGAAAATGTTTGCAATTTTAATATACATTTAATATACATTTGTATATTAAATCTAAAATCTAGGTATACGAAATCGCCATTAAGAGACTATTTTATTAAATTTCATATACAGCATATTGATAATTTACCAGAAAAGTCAGATATTTGCACTTTACACAAATTAAAAACAATTTTGACAGCAATTTTCAATTATAAATAATCAAAAATAATATTTTCTCCTAGATAAATATAAATTACACTGGTTTTTAAGAGAAAAGTTCAATTAAACAAATAATTAAGAAACCTAACCTCCAAGCACCTGTACTCACGTTAAAATTCTAACATTCACAGCGTATTTTAGAAAAAATTCCACCCGTACGTTGCACTTTAATTGTAAGTAGGAATTAAGTCGACGAATTCAAGCTTATTCCTTTATTTTTTAACATTTTACAGGATCTGAAGGCATCAAAGAACTTGTTGTTTTCACGCACTCTGTTTTACCGACTTTAATATACATTTAATTTTACAACATGATGGTATATTAAAATTAATGTACGGTATATGCAAATGACTTTACTCACATGTATATTAAATATCGATCAGATTTTTTTAACAGTGCCCTTACGTATGTAATGCGGACCCATTAAGAACCTATATATACTTACTGAAAAATACGTGTAAGGCGAACTGCTAAACACTCTTACGTATTTAATGCGGACTCACTAAGCTTTCTTTTCGGCGTTTTCTATAGAAAACATAAATGTCACATACTTTGGACATAATATATCTGCACCTTCATTATCTCTCAATATTTTATTTTACTAGCCTTACATCCAAAAATGTTTCCCTATTTTGTTAGGATCCCTGAATAGGATGCAAAGTTTTTCGAATCTCATAGCCTGATTGAAAGTTCGATTAAATGCTTTTACACCAATAGCTAGCAGTTATTTCAATTATAAACGCCATAATCACTCAATAAGAATCGCTATCATCTTCTTTGACGATTGCATGACATGCATTGAACTTGGATAATATAAAAATAGATTCCCCGTAAGTCAGCATATTGATGGGTTCTATCAACAAAGATCGGTCGATTTGTTCCGGATATGTGATAAAATAATTACGATTGAAATAAGATATTTAAAGTCGTTTACAGAACATACTATTAGTAATAAGATGTTAGATTTTTCAAAGCCATAGACTCATTGGCTGCTGCTTAAATGTTTTTACACATATTTTTCAGTAAGTATGTATAGGTTCTCATTAGGTCCGAATTAGATACGCAAGGGTTTTAAGCAGGTCGCCCGTCTGCGGCAGTTATGATTAATTAAAAACGCTATAATCACTTAACGTGAATCGCTATCATCTTCTCTGAGAATTGTATAAAATGTATTGAACTTGGAAAATATCTATACGGATTCCCCTTACGTCAGCATATTGATGGGTTCTATGAACAGCAATCTTTTGATTTGTTCTGGACAGGCTTTGTCGTTAGCAGAATATACTATTAGTAATAGAATGGTATGTTTTTCCAAAGACAGTGACTGAATGCCATCCAACTTAAATGTTTTTACACATATTGTTTAGTAAGTATATATACGTTCTTATTAGGTCCGAATTAGATACGTAAGGGTGTTTAGCAAGTCTTCCGTCGCTGGCCGTTATTATCCACTCAAAACGCAACAATCACTGAATTTAAATAGTTATTATCTTTTTGGAAGATTGCATGACATGCAGTGAACTGAGAGAATGAAAATACGGATTCCCCATATATCAGCATATTCGCGGTTTCTTTGATCAGCGATGATAGCGGTTCGAATAAGTGATTATGGCGTCTTTAAATAAACATAACTGCCAGTGGGGAGCGCCCTGCTAATCACCATTACGTTTCCAATTCCCATCTCATCTGAAACTAAATATAGACATAATGAGAAATATTCAAAAAACATTTAAGTTATTTTTAGTCTACGTTTTCGGAGAAAACTAGCATTCTGTTACTGATGTTACAACAAGCTCTCGACTTTAGTTCTTTAACTTCAAATGTAATTAGGATGTTAGGTATCAGGAACAAATCGACAGACCGCTGTTCATAGAAACTATGAATATGCTAATACATGGGGAAATCATATCGACATTTTCCAAAGTTCAATAAATGTCATGTAAATTCAAGTAAGCTCATAGCGACTTGAATTATGTCATTTTAGCGTTTTTAATTTATAATAACTGCAGGCTGTAATTATATTATCACATATCCGGAACAAATAATAAGATCGCTGTTCTTATAACTCATCAATATACTGACGTACAGGGAATCCGTATTGATATTCCACAAGTTCAATACATGTCATACAATCTTGAATGAAGATCATAGCGATTTGAATTAAGTGACTATGGCGTTTTTATTTAATAATAACTGTCAGCGGTGAGCGACCTGCTAAACACCCTTACATATCTAATTCGGTCTTAATAGGAACCTATATATAAACTTACTGAAAAATAATATGTAAAAACATATAAGCAAGCACTTAATGAATATATGACTTTGCAGAAACTGACATCCTATTACTAATATTATATTCCGCTAACGACTTCAAGTCTCTAATTTCAAATATGAGTATATTATCACATATCCGGAATAAATCACAAGATCGCTGCTCATAGAACCCATCAATATACTGACGTACAGAAAATCCCTATTGATATTCTCTAAGTTTAATACATACATGTCATGCTATCTGCATTGACAGATCATAGCGATTCGAATTAAGTGATTATGCAGTTTTGAATTACTGTTAACTGTGAGGGGTGAGCGACTTGCCGAACACCCTTACTTATCTAATTCGGGACTAATATGAACCTAGGTGGGACGATCGTCGTGGGGGTAAAACGTAGAATTTGGACCAACTCCGTCGGCATGCGGGTTCGATTCCCGCCTCGCACTTTGGAAGAGCCTTGGCGGTCCATGCAGTGAACTCTGGCCTAGCAAGACAGTTGCTCATCTCCGGAGAGTCGTGGGATCGGTATATCTAGAGAAAAAGGTTCTCTAAGTACTTAAAGCTGTTGATCTTGGTGGTTCGGAACCCATATCAAACTGTAGGCCCCCCCCCCACCACCAAGTAAGTATGTGGGGGTGTGTGAAGGAATATGGAAGAGATACAAGAAAAATGTAAACCCTTAGGGGACACATTAGAAGCTTCCATTCAAGTAAGTAACTAATAAGAACCTATATATAAACTAACTGAAAAAAATGTGTGAACACATTTATTCAAACGCTCAATGAACCTATGACTTTGCAGAAACCCAACAACCTATTACTAATATTATATTCGGCTAACGACTATCAGTCTCTAATTTCAAACGTAATAATATTATCACATATCCGGAACAAATCACAAGATCGCTGTTCATAGAATAGAACTCATCAATCTACTAACATACAGGAGTTCATTGAGCGATCACAGCGATTCGAATTAAGTGACTATAGCGTTCTTAATTAATAATAACTGCAGGCGGCGAGCAGCCTACTAAATACCCTTACATATTTAATTCGGAAACAAAAAGAACCTACATATATACTTACTGAAAAATATGTGTAAAAACATTTAAGCAGAGATTCAATCCGTCTACAGATTTGGAAAGACCTAACACACCATTAATCATATTGTATTCCGCTAACGACTTTAAGTGATAATGTAAATGATAATACAATTGCCTGATAATATAATTACGTTTGAAATTAGAAATTTAAAGTCGTTAGCAGAATATACTATTAGTAATAAGATGTTAGATTGTTCCAAGCCGTGGACTCATTAGCTGCCTGCTTAAATGTTTTTACACATATTTGTCAGTAAGTATATATAGGTTCTTATTAGGTCTGAATTAGATTCGCAAGGGTGTTTGACAGGTCGCCCCACAGTGGGCTGAATCGGGAATTTACTATTCAAAATCACCAAAAGCCTACAATTCTTAACCGATTTTCAATTTTCTTGCTTAGAAGTGATCAGCGATATTTGCACAAGAGCGTCTATGAATTGGATTTTTTAATTTTTGTCATTTTCTATTTTTTATATAAATAAACAAAGAGCGAAAATGAGACATCTTTTAATTATTATTTCTTAATTTCAAATCAATAACTTAATTAATCCCATTCTCGACGAAAATGAATGTATGAAGTATATTTGTATCTTAAAATTGCTTGATTTTATGAACAGGATCATGCTTGATCATCAAAATTTGTTTTATGGTAAAATTTGATCATTTTATAAACAAATGCATAGTTTAGGCGTTTATTGGCAGACAGTAATCGTTTTTCATTCTTAGTAACTTTAAATTATATGAGCGGTAGTATTTAGTGATTAAGATTGGTGATTCGATATTATTCGTTTATTTTATAAATAAATTTTATAAACAAATGCATAGTTTGGTCATTTATAGACAGAAAGTAATAGTTTTTTTTCTAATCGTTTTCAAATCACATAGGTGGTGATGTTCATAAACGAAGAATTGTCAATCGATATTACTTTGTTTATGTCATAAACAAATTTCATAAGCAAATGCATATTTTGACCATTTATAGATAGAAAGTGATCGTTTTTTTTTCTAATCGTCTTCAAATTACATAAGTGGTGATATTTAGTGGTGAAGAATTGTCAATCGATATTATTTGTTTATGTCATAAACAAATTTGATGAAAAAATTCATAGTTTGACCATTTATAGATGGAAAGTGATCGTTTTTTATTATTGCCTTCAAATGATATCATTGAAAATGTGTTGTGATGTTCTAGAAGAATGCGCTTCCAAGATGTACTTGTCAATCATTTCAATAATTTCAGGATCCATTTCAAATTCATTCTTGCTTCACTTCAAAGATACTTTGAAGACGATTAGAAAGAAAAACGATCACTTTCTATCTATAAATGGTCAAACTATGCAATTTCTTATTAAATCTGTCTATAGCATAAACAAATCGTATCGATAGCCAATTCTTCGTTCCTAAACATCAACACTTATGTAATCTGAAGACGATTAGAAAAAAAAACTATTACTTTCTGTTTATAAATAACCAAACTATGCATTTGTTTATAAAATTTGTTCATAAAATGAACAAATAATATCGAATGAACAATTTTAATCACTAAATATTACAACTCATATAATTTAAAGGTACTAAGATAGAAAAACGACTACTTTCTGCCAATAAACGCCCAAACCATGCATTTGTTGACATAATTTGTTTATAAAATAAACAATTTATACGATACAACAAATTTTCATGATCAAACATGATCCTGTTGATGAAATCAAGCAATTTCAACTTACAAATATACTTTGCAATCCAAATTTCGAATATGTTGACATTTTGTTAATATAATTTGTTTACAACAATTAGATTCGATATCCTGTAAATTATTTATATTCTTTGGATACTTTGACATTCATTTCCGTCGAGAATGGGATTAATTAAGTTTTTGATTTTGAAGATGAAATATAATAATTAAAAAATGTTTCATTTTCTCTCTTTGTTTATTTATACAGGGTGTCTCAGTACTTAACCAACATTTTTTGTATTTTTGAATTCTAACAAAAAAATGGCGTCGAAAATAGTTATAACAAAATTTTGCTCAAGTTAATAATTACCGAGTAATTAACAATTAAAGATTAACCAATCAGAAGCACTCGTTAGAAGATCGACAGTCCATGTGACATCGACAAGAGTGTGTGCATAAACAAGTTCAGTTCGTATAATTTCTTCTCCGTTCGCTTTTCCAGTAGGTTGTGACTCTCTGGTATAACTTCACACGTCAACAAGATACAAAAATTGCAAAGAATATTTTCCACAATCAACCAAATTAGACAATATTCTCATGAATTCTGTAAATTCCCTTGAATTTTGTAGAATATTCGAGAACTCAGTGGAATTCTCTTGAATCTTGTATCATTCTCATGAATTCAGTATAATTCTCTTGAATTGTGTAAAATTCTCTTGAATTCAGTAGCATTCTTTTAAGTTCGGCAGAACTCTCTTCAATTCAGCAGAATTCTCTAACGTTTGGCAGAATTCTCTTTAGATTAACAGCATTCTCTTGAATAATGTAGAATTTTCCTGAATTCAGTAGAATTTCCTTGAATTTATCATAATTCTCTGGAATTCTGTAAAAATATCTCGCAAATTCAGTAGAATTCTCTTGAATTATGTAGAATTCTCTTAAATTGTGTATAACTTTTTTAAATTCAGGAGAATTCTCTTGAAATATGTAAAATTCTATTACACTTTGTTTAATTCTCTTAAGTTCAGTTGAATTCTCCTAGGTTTGGCAGAATACTTTTGAATTTAGTCAAATTATCCTGTTTTCTTTCGAATTTAGCAGAATATTCTTGAAGTCAGCAAACTTCTTCCAAATTCAAAAGAATTCTCTAGAGTTAGGCAGAATTCCCTTGAATTAATCATAATTCTGTGGAATTCTGTATAAATATCTCGTGAATACCGTAGAATACTCTTTATTTATGCATTCTCTTAAAATCTGTATAATTCTCTTGAAGTCTGTAAAATTTTCTTCAATTCCGTAGAATTCTCTTACGTTTGGCAGAATTCTCGTGAGTTGAGTAGAATTCTCTTGAATTTAATAGAGTTCTCTTAAGTTTGGTAGAATTCTCGTGCAATCTGTAGAATTCTCGTGAATTCTGTAAAATTCCCTTGAACACTTTTGAACTCATTACAAATGTGTAAAAACTTCTAAATTCATTAGAATAAGCTTTGATTTATTTTGAATTCATTAGTCTTACAAATTTTTATTGTTGTGAACGTTACAAGAAATTTCAATGAAATTCCATTGAAAAAATGCGACACGCAAGAGTCATAATTAAATGCTTGATGATTTCAGTGCAGTACGGAAATCAAGAGAGCTCTACTCAATTCCAGAGAATTCTACAGATTGCACGAGAATTCTGTCGATCTCAAGAGAATTCTACTAATTTCAAGACAATTCTGCTCAACTCACGAGAATTCTGCCAAACGTAAGAGAATTCTACTAAATTGAAGAAAATTCTACATACTTCAAGAGAATTATACAAATTTTAAGAGAATGCATAAATGAAGGGAATTCTACGATATTCACGAGATATTTATACAGAATTCCACAGAATTATGATTAATTCAACGGAATTCTGCCTAACTTTAGAGAATTCTTTTGAATTCGAAAGAATGTTTCTGATTTCAAGAATATTCTGCTAAATTCGAAAGAAACCAGGATAATTTGACTGAATTCAAGAGAATTCTGCCAAACCTAGGAGAATTCTACTGAATTTAAGAGAATGAAACAAAGTTTGAGAGAATTTTACATATTTCAAGAGAATTCTCCTGAATTTAAAAGAATTATACACAATTAAGAGAATTCTGCATAATTCAAGAGAATTCTACTGAATTTACGAGATATTTTTACAGAATTCCAGAGAATTATGATAAATTGAAGGAAATTCTACTGATTTCAGGAGATTTCTGCATTATTCAAGAGAATGCTGTAGATCTCAAGAGAATTCTGCCGAACGTTAGAGAATTCTGCTGAGTTAAAGAGAGTTCTGCCGAACTTAAAAGAGTGCCTAGAGCGCGCACCAGTTAGATCTCGCGCTTCGCGCTCGATTAGGTATTCATCTCGCCCTTCGCGTTCGATGATATGTTTATATCGCGTTTTGCGCTCGATAATGTCTTCACCTCGCGCTACGCGCTCGGACACATTTACCTGACGCTTTGAGCTCGTTTCCTCTGGGTTTTCGCACTTCTTGTGTTCGCTATTGCGCGCTTCGCGGGCTAATACTCTCTAAAGAAGCTTCATCGTTATGACCTGCTTTTGGTTTAATCATGTCAGTTTTACATAATTTTAAGTTTTATTAATTTACTTAAGGTTCTATCGACCTTAAGGAACACATTCTCATCAAGACACTCGCGCTTCACGCTCGATATTTGGTTTAAAGATCACGTAAACCTCGCGCGTGTCATTTCCACCTTAGCATACCGTGAGCGCATTTTATGTCAAGAAATTCCCAGTGATAGGTGCAGAGCGTGTCATGCACACGCTGAGTACCTAGAACACATACTATCAGGGTGTCGGACCAACGCGGGAACGACGTATATCTATAGACATAATGCGGCCCTAAGAGTGCTTTATTACCATCTTTGTCGCTCTTACGGTGTTGGCCGCGACCCTGTCCTGCCGAACGCTCCAAAGGAGATAGAGTCGATTGTCCGAAACGATAAGTGACAAATTTTCTGGAACTACGATTTTCGGGCAGCAGTCTCCGTTGCGCACTCGAGGCCTGACATTGTTCTCCAAGACTTCGAGAAACGAACTATATTCGTGATCGAATTCTCGGCTCCGTCCGAATACAACATCACTGCAAAGGAGAAAGAAAAAGAGGAGAGGTATCAAGACCTTAAGAGAGAGCTACAATGACTATACCCAAAATATTCGGTACAAGTAATTGTCCTTGTGATAGGTGCTCTCGGAGGTGCGAAACTATCACTGGTTCGTAGCCTTAAAGCCATACCCGCGTGCCAAAAATATGCCAAGGCACTTGCGAGATGGATGCAGAAAGCTGTCATCCTTGGGTCGCTTTGTGTCCTCAAGACACACGAGTGTTTCGCCGGCCTGTCGTTGTGATTTTGTCTTTGCCTATGACCACCCATCTCACGGTTGTGAGACGTGGCCATAGGTGTGATTTACCGCATTGCTACTGGGGGCTATTGACATTTTGTTAGATGGCAGTTGCTCTTAGTGGGACCCTGTGGTGGTTGTTTAACTTTTTTTTAAAATTATATATCAAGACCTTAAAAGAGAGCTACAACGACTGTACCCAAAATATTCGGTACAAGTAATTTTCCTTGTGATAGGTGCTCTCGGAGGTGCGAAACTATCACTGGTTCGTAACCTTAAAGCCATACCCGCGTGCCAAAAATATGCCAAGGCACTTGCGAGATGGATGCAGAAAGCTGTCATCCTTGGGTCGCTTCGTGTCCTCAAGACACACGAGGGTTTTGCCGGCCTGTCGTTATGATTTTGTCGTTGCCTATGACCACCCATCTCACGGTTGTGAGACGTGGCCATAGGTGTGATTTACCGCGGTGCTACTGGGGGCTGTTGACATTTTGTTGGATGGCAGTTGCTCTTAGTGGGACCCTGCGGTGGTTGTTTAACTTTTTTTTTAATTATATATATATATATATATATATATATATATATATATATATAT
>CAKNYM010036237.1:0-11580 GCA_932195095.1 Andricus curvator | reverse complement strand
TTTTTCTGTTAAATATTCAATTGTTTTGTAGAAAATTCGTCTTTTTTGATTGAAATTTAATCTTTTTTCTTTGAGGATTCAACTATTTTGGTAGAAAATTCAACAATTTTGTGAAACTCTAAACTATTAGGTTGAAACTTGACTTTTTGTTGAAAATTCATATTATTGAGTTGAAAATTCAAAAATTTCGTTAAATTTTTTATTCTTTCTTGACTGAAAAATCATTCTTGGTTGAAAATTCGTCTCTTTTCGTAGAAATTTCATATTCTTTGGTTAAAAATCCAACTGTTTCGTTGAAAATTCAACTATTTTGTAGAAAATTAAATTATTAGGTTGAAATTTGTCTTTTTGTTAAAAATTCATATGTTTGGGTTGAAAACTCAGCACTTTGGTTGCAATTTTTTTGCTCTCTTGACTGAAAAATCGTTCTTGGTTGAAAATTTGTCTTTTTGGTTTGAAGATTCATCCCTTTTTGTAGAAATTTCAAATTTTTTGGTTAAAAATCCAAAGCTTTGGTGGAAAATTAATCTTTTTTATTTGAGAATTCAACTATTTTGGTAGAAAATTTAATAATTTGGTTGAAAATTAAACTGTTAGGTTGAAGATTCAACTATTTGGTTGGAAATTCACATTTTTGTGTTAAAAATTCATATTTTCGGGTTAAAAATTCAACAATATGGTTGAAACATCGTCGTTTTTTCTTGAATTCAACTATTTGGTAGAAAATTCAACTACTTGGTTGAAAATGAACTTTTTTGTTGAAAATAAATATTTTTGGGATGAAAATGCAACTATTTTGGTAGAAAGTTCAACTATTTGGTTGAAAATTAGCTTTTTTGTTGGAAATTTAACTTTTTAGTTGAAATTTTATCTTTTTGGTTTGAAAAAAGTAGAAAATTTAACTATTTGGTTGAAAATGAACATTTTTGTTGAAAATAAATATTTTTGGTATGAAATTTCAACTACATATTTGGATGAAAATTAACTTTTTTGTTGGAAATTCAACTTTTTTGTTGTAAATTCATATTTTTGATTGGAATATCCCCTATTACATTTTTCGTTGAAAATTTATGTTTTTAGTTAAGGACTAATTTTTTAACTTAAAATTTGATTATTCCATTTTGTGTTGAAAATTGATCTTTTAAATTGAAAATTAACTTTTGTGTTGAAAATTTAACTGTTCTGGAGAAAATCCGTATTTTTTGGCTGAATTCAACTATTTTTTATTTAAAATAAAAATCTTTTTTGGTTCAAATATCAACTATTACATCTTTTGTTGTAGATTCATCTCCTTGGTTGAAAAGTTAAGTATTTTGTTGAAAATTCGTCTTTTTTGGTAGAAAAATAATCTTCTTGGTTGAAAATTCAACTATTTGGTTAAAAATTTAGATATTTTCTTGAAAATTCGTCTTTTCTGGTAGAAAATTAATTTTCTTGGTTATAAATATAACTAATTAGTTTAGAATTCATGTATTTGGTTGAGAACTCATATTTTTTTGGTAAAAAATTAATCTTCAGTGTTGAAAATTCATCTTTTTGACTAAAAAATCAACTGTTTTGTTAAAGATTCACTTTTTGGTTTAAAAATTCATCTCTTATTGTAGAAATTTCACCTTTTTTATTGAAAATGCAACTTTTTGTTTGAAAATTAATCTGTTTAGGTTGAAAATTAACTTTTTTGTTGCCAATTTTTATTTTTTGCTCGAAAAATCAACAATTTGGTAGAAAATTGAACTATTTGATTGAATGGAAATATTTGGATAAAAAATAATCTATTTTAGTTGAGGATTCAAGTATTTTTTGAAATTTTTTTGTTGAAATATCAACTATTATATTTTTAGTTGAAAATTAATCAAAATTGTATTTAATTAATTTTTAGTTTATATTTGTTTCGTTTCTAAAAAAATTAACTAAATAGTTGAATTTTTAAACTAAAAAAGATCAATTTTTAACCAAAAATTGAATAGTTAAATTTTCATTTAAGAGAATTAATTTTCAATAAAAAAAACTAATTGTCTACAAAATAGTTTAATTTTGTACCAAATAGTTGAATTTTACACCAAGTTGATGAATTTTCAATGCAAAAAGACGAATTTTCTACAAAACAGTCGAATTTTCAACCAGAGCATATGAATTTTCAACAAAAAAGTTAATTTTCAACCAATCAGTTGCATTTTTAAGAAAGTAGTTCAATTTTCAGTTAAATTAATTTTTAACAACAAAAAAACAACATTTTTAACTGAATTATTAATCTTCAACCAAATAAATGATCCTTTAATAAAATTGTTGAATTTTCAACATATGAATTCAGTTTTGAACCAAATAATATTTTTAATCAAAAAGACGAATTTTCAACAAAATAAGTAAATTTTCCAACAAATAGGTCAATTTTCTATTACGTTGTTGAATTTACGAGCCAAAAAGACGAACTTTCTACGAAACAGTTGTTTTTTGCATATGAATTTTCAACAAAAAAGTTAATTTTCAACCAATCTGTTGAATTTCAAATAAAATAGTTACATTTTCAGTTAAACAAAATAATTATTAACAAAAAAAATTTTTTTTTTAAACTAAATTATGAATTAGATAAAATTTTGATTATCATCACATCCACTGTTTAAATTAGTTAGTTGAAAATTTATGTAATTTGTTGAAAATTCGTCTTTCTTGGTAGAAAATTAATGTTCTTGGTAGAAAATTCAACTATTTGATTAAAAATGTATGTATTTTTTTGGAAATTTGTTTTTTTCTGATAGAAAAGTAATTTTCTTGTTTGAAAATATAACTAATTGGTTTAGAATTCATGTATTTGGTTGACAACTCATTTTTTTGGTAAAAAATTAATCTTTGGTGTTAAAAATTCATCTTTTTGGCTCGAAAATTCAACAATTTAGTAGAAAATTGACTTATTTGGTTGAAAATGTATGTATTTTGTTGAAAATTCGTCTTTTTTTATTAAAAATCTCATTATTTGGTTTAAAATTGAATTAATTTGTTGAAAATTCAACAATTTTGTTCAAGATAATTTGTTTCCTTGAAGATTCAAAATTTAGTTAAAAAAATGTTTTTTTGTTGGTAAAAAATTAATTTGTTTGACTGAAAATTCGACTATTTTGTTTAAAATTCAACTGATTGGTTGAAAATTAACTTTTTTGTTGAAAATTTATATGCTCGTGTTGAAAATTCGACTGTTTTGTAGAAAATTGGTCTTTTTGCATTGAAAATTCACTAATTTGATGTAAAACTCAACTAATTGGTACAAAATTAAACTATGTTGTAAACAATTAGTTTTTTTAATTGAAAATGAATTCTCCTTAATGAAAATTTAACTATTTAATTTTTGGTTAAAAATTGATCTTTTTTTGTTTAAAAATTCAATTATTTAGTTAAATGTTTTAGAAACGAAACAAATATAAACCAAAAATTAATTAAATAAAATGTTGATTATCATCTCATCCACTGTTTAAATTAGTTAGTTGAAAATTTATGTAATTTGTTGAAAATTCGTCTTTTTTGGTAGAAAATAAATCTTTTTGGTAGAAAATTCAACTATTTGATTAAAATGTATGTATTTTTTTGGAAATTTGTTTTTTTCTGATAGAAAAGTAATTTTCTTGTTTGGAAATATAACTAATTGGTTTAGAATTCATGTTTTTGGTTGACAACTTATTTTTTTTTGTGAAAAATTAATCTTCGGTGTTAAAAATTCGTCTTTTTGCCTTGAAAATTCACTAATTTGGTGTAAAATTCAACTAATTGGTACAAAATTAAAAAATGTTGTAGACAATTAGTTTTTTTTATTGAAAATGAATTCTTCTTAATGAAAATTTAACTATTCAATTTTTGGTAAAAATTGATCTTTTTTTGTTTAAAAATTCAACTATTTAGTTAAATTTTTTAGAAACGAAACAAATATAAACTAAAAATTAATTAAATAAAATGATCATTATCATCTCATCCACTGTTTAAATTAGTTAGTTGAAAATGTATTTAATTTGTTTAAAATTTATTTCATATGTTGAAAATTCGTATTTTTTGGTAGAAAATTAATTTATAAACGGCGAATGGTTATTGGTTATATTAAAAAAATTATTGTTGATAAAGAATGTAATTGAATACCTAGTCTCAAGAAGCCCATCATCAGTTGCATGCAACCTGATAAAAAGGCGAGGAGGATAGCGAAGTCCACACTTCGACCTTGCACGTATTCATGGGTCATGAGTGACATCAAAGCTGTGGGACCAATCGTTATATCTTTGCAAGATCCAAAGAAAACGTAAACTATGGCGCCTATGAATGCAGAATAGAGTCCATACTGAAAAAAATTTAAAGTTTTTTATTCATTTTTACCTTTTCTCAAATCCTGAAAAAAATTCCATGCTTGTAACCGGCCATGAGGGAGGAAAAGGATCTGCTCGGTTCTGCTTTTGGGCGGAACTAACGACAAAACTAAAAACTACCATCCCTCAGTACCCAAGGTCAAGAAATTTTTGGTTTTGTCGTTAGGTTCGCCCAAAAGCAGAACCGAGCAGATCTCTTCCTCCTCATGGTAAGTCATGAGAGCAAAAAAACATTTTTTTCTTTCGATTATTACATAAAAAATAGAATTTTCTTCGAAGAAAATGGCCTTTACTGGAAGTTTTTCTACTCTTTAGATTATGTATACAAAAAACTAAAAAAAATGGATTCTCCTCTTGGCCTCAGTTTATGAAATCTGCTCGGTTCTGGTTTTAGGTGAACCTAACGACAACACAAAAAATTCCATGACCTTGGGTCCTGAAGGATGTTCTTTTTTCATTTTGTCGTTAGGTTCGCCCAAAAGCAGAACCGAGCAGATTTCTTCCTCCGATTTGGTCAGTACCAAGCATGGTAAGTCATGAGAGCAAAAAAACATTTTTTTCTTTCGATTATTACATAAAAAATAGAATTTTCTTCGAAAAAAATGGCCTTTACTGGAAGTTTTTCTACTCTTTAGATTATTTATACAAAAAACTAAAAAAAATGGCTTCTCTTGGCCTCAGTTTATGAAATCTGCTCGGTTCTGGTTTTCGGTGAACCTAACGACAACACGAAAAATGCCATGACCTTGGGTCCTGAAGAATGGTATTTTTTCGTTTTTTCGTTAGGTTCGCCCGAAAATTGAAAAACTAATGACAAAATAGTGTTATTAAATTTTTCAAGTATTAATCTTATATATAGTCTAAATTTAAAAGTGTATAGTACAAAATCAAAAAGTGTGGAATGGAAAATTAATTATATTTTCGAAGCGAAATTTTCATTTTTCTGACCTAATATTTTGAAAGTATTAAAAATGAACTTCAATGTTTATTTAAAATATTATTCTTTAGTATATCAATCATCAAAATTCAAATTTTTGTATAGCAGGTTTCAAAGTCATTTCCCCGTTCCACTCTTTTTCGCGTACTACTATCAAAATTTTATTTAAGAATTCTTCTTTTTTTGTTCAAAATTGAATTAAATTTTTTAGAAAATTCAACTGTTTTGTTGAAAATTAATCTTTTTGGCTTGAAAATTCAACAATTTGATTGAAATTTTTTTTTCTTTTTTCACTAACAAATTTTTTTTGGTTGAAAATTCATCTCTTTCGGTAGAAAGTTGACCTTTTTTGGTTAGGAAATAACTTTCTGGTTAAAAATTAATATAGTTCGGTTGTAAATTCAACTGTTTTGTAGAAAATTCGTATTTTGGGCTCGATAATTTAACAATTTTATTAAAAAGTCATATTTCTTGGTTGAATATTCAACTTTTTTTGTTGAAATTCATCTTTTTGGCTCGAAAATTCAACAACGTAGTAAAAAATTGACCTATTTGGAGGAAAATTGATTTATTTTGTTGAAAATTCATCTTCTTTATTAAAAATATTATTTGGTTCAAAACTGAATTCATATGTTGAAAGTTCAACAATTTTATTAAAGGATAATTTGGTTGAAGATTAATAATTTAGTTAAAAATGTTATTTTTTTGTTGTTAAAAATTAATTTAACTATTTAATTTAAAATGTAACTGATTGGTTGAAAATGAACTTTTTTGTTGAAAATTCATATGCTCTGGTTGAAACTTCGAATGTTTTGTAGAAAATTCGTCTTTTTGCATTGAAAAATCACCATTTTGGTGTAACATTTCACTATTTGGTACAAAATGAAACTATTTTGTAGACAATTATTTTTTTTATTGAAAATTAATTCTCTTAAATGAAAATTTAACTATTCAATTTTTGGTTGAAAATTGATCTTTTTTAGTTAAAAAATTCAAATATTTAGTTAAATTTTTTAGAAACGAAACAAAAATAAACTAAAAATTAATTAAATAATATTTTTGATTATCACATCCACTGTTCGAACTATTTAGTTGAAAATTTATGTACTTTGTTGAAAATTCGTCTTTATTTATTAAAAATCTTATTACTTTGTGCAAAATTGAATTCATTTGTTGAAGATTCAACAATTTTGTTGAAAGATAATTTGTTTGGTTGAAGATTCATAATTTAGTTAAAAAATGTTTTTTTTTTGTTAATAATTAATTTTGTTAACTAAAAATTGAACTATTTTGTTTGAAATTGAACTGATTGGTTGAAAATTAAATTTTTGTTGAAAATTCATATGCTCGGGTTGAAAAAAACAACTGTTTCGTAGCAAATTAGTCTTTTAGCCTTAAAAATTCATCAATTTGGTGTAAAATTCAACTATTTGGTACAAAATTAAACTACTTTCTCTTAAATTAAAATTTACCTATTCAATTTTTGGTTAAAAATTTATCTTTTTTAGTTTAAAAATTCAACTATTTAGTTAAATTTTGATTAATTTTTCAACTAAAATTATGAATCAACCTAAAAAGATGAATTTCCAACAAAAAATAGAATAATTGATATTTAAAAAAAAAAATTTTTTTTTAATACTTGAATCCTCAACTAAAATAAATTATTTTCCATCCAATCAAATAGTTCAATTTTTTACCAAATTGTTGATTTTTCGAGCCAAAAATAAAAATTGTCAACAAAAAAGTTAATTTTCAATCAAAACAGATTAATTTCCAAACAAAAAGTTGTATTTTTAATGAAAAAAGGTGAAATTTCTACAGTAAGAGGTGAATTTTCAAACCAAAAGTGAATCTTTAACAAAACAGTTGATTTTTTAACCAAAAGGATGAATTTTCAACACCGAAAATTAATTTTTTACCAAAAAAGATGAGTTCTCAACCAAATACATAAATTTTTAAACAAGTAGTTAAATTTACAAACAAGAAGATTACTTTTCTACCAGAAAATACGAATTCCCAACAAAATACATACATTTTTAATCATATAGTTGAATTTTCTACCAAGAAGATTAATTTTCTACCAAAACAGACGAATTTTCAACAAATTACATACATTTTCAACTAACTAATTTAAACAGTGGATGAGATGATAATCAACACTTTATTTAATTAATTTTTAGTTCATATTTGTTTCGTTTCTAAAAAATGTAACTAAATAGTTGAATTTTTAAACTAAAAAAGATCAAGATTTAACCAAAAATTGAATAGTTAAAATTTCATTTAAAAGAATTCATTTTCAATAAAAAAAACTAATTGTCTACAATATAGTTTAACTTTGTACCAATTAGTTGAATTTTACACCAAATTAGTGAATTTGCAATGCAAAAAGACAAATTTTCTACAAAGCAGTCGAATTTTCAACAAAAAGTTAATTTTCAAACAATCAGTTGAATTTTAAACAAAATAGTCGAATTTTCAGACAAACAAATTAATTTTTTACCAAAAAAAGATATTTTTTAACTCAATTATGAATCTTCAACCAAACAAATTATCCTTGAACAAAATTGTTGAATTTTCAACATATGAATTCAATTCTTAACCAAATAATAAGATTTTTAATAAAAAAAAGACGAATTTTCAACAAAATACATACATTTTCCACCAAATAAGTAAATTTTCTACTAAATTGTTCTATTTTCGAGCCAAAAAGATGAATTTTGAACAAAAAAAGTTGAATATTCAACCAAGAAGTGTGACTTTTCAACAAAATTGTGTAATTTTCCAGCCGAAAATGCGAACTTTCTACAAAACAGTTGAATTTTCTACAAAACAGGGATTAATTTTTATCAGACAGTTATTTTTTAACCAAATAGGTTAATTTAAAAAAAATATATAAATCTTCTAACATAAAAATTAGTTCTTAACAAAGTAGTTCAACTTTTCAACCAAAAAACCCAAACAAACTAATTTTCAACCAAACAGTTGCATTTTTAACAAAAAAGATTAAATTTCTCACCAAAGAGATAAATTTTCAACCAAAACGAAGAATTTTCAAGAAAATAGTTTCATTTTAAACCTCAGAGATGGATCTTCAACTAACAAAATGAATTTTTAACAAAGTTGTTCAATAAGATTAACATTCTCCCGAAAAAAATGAATTTTCAACTAAATTCTTGAATTTTAAAGCCCAAAATATGAATGTTATACAAATAGTTAATATTTCAACCTGAAAAAATAATTTTTCAACAAAACAGGTAATTTTCTACCATATAGTTCAATTTTTATGAAAATAGTTGCATTTTCCACCAAAACTATAAGTTTTAAACAAAAAAGTTAATTTTCAACCAAATACTTTAATTTTCTACCAAACTGTTGATTTTTCAAGCCAAAAATACGAATTTTCTGTATAAAAAAGTTTCATTTTACACTCGAAAATATATATTTTTTTTTAATAAGATATTTTTGTACGAAAAAGTTCGATTTTTATACAAATAGTTGCATTTTTAAACAAAAATATGAATTTTAAACAAAAAAGTTAATTTTCTACAAAAAAGATTAATTTTCAACTCGAAAATACGATTTTTTTTAAATAAGACATTTTTCTACCAAACAGTTCGATTTTCATACAAATAGTTGAATTTTCAAGCCAAAAATACGAATTTTCTACAAAAAAAGTTTAATTTTCAACTCGAAAATACGATTTTTTTAAATAAGACATTTTTCTACAAAATAGTTCGTTTTTTATACAAATAGTTGAATTTTCAAGCCAAAAATACGAATTTTCTACAATAAAGTTTAATTTTCAACTCGAAAATATGATTTTTTTTAAATAAGATATTTGTCTACCAAATAATGCGATTTTTATACAAATAGTTGAATTTTCAAGCCAAAAATACGAATTTTCTACAAAAAAGTTTAATTTTCAACTCGAAAATATGATTTTTTTTTAAATAATAAAATTTTGGACCAAGAAAGACGAATTCTTGACCAAAAATTTAATAGTAGACTTTTCAACCGGAAAGAAAGAACTTTGAACAAAAAATAGTTAGCGCTTTTAAAATTGGGTTCTATTAATTCGGTTCGAATTTTTAACCAAGAAGATTAATTTCTACCAAAAAAGACGAATTTTCAACAAAAAAAAAAAGATAATTTTTGAACCAAAAATGGAATAATTAAATTTTTAGTCAATAAATGAATTCCAAAGAAAAAACAAGTTTTCAAACAGCTCATTATTGAACCAAAGAAATGAATTTTTAATTAAAACGATGAATCTTCAACCAAAAAAATAATAATTTTTAACAAAAGAGTTTAACTTTCAACAAAATAATTTTATTTCCAACCTAAAAGATTAATTTTCAACTAAAATGGTAAATATTTAATTGGAATACTTCAATTTTTAACCGAAAAGAAGAATTTTTTAACAAGAAGATTAACTTTCAAAGAAAAAGATAATTTTCTACCAAAAAAATCGATTTTTTAACCAAATACGTGAATTTTCGATGAAATAGTTGAATTTTCAATTAAAAAATACCAATTTTCATCCAAATTATTGAATTTTGAACTAGAGAAGATCAATTTTCAACTAAAAATATAACAGTTAAATTTTCACTTAAAGAAATTAATTTTCAACCAAACTGATGAATTTTCAATCAAAGAGATTAACTTTCTACAAAAAAAGACGAATTTTCCACAAAGTACATACATTTTCAGACAAATAGTTTAATTTTTGAATGCAAAATATGCATTTTCAACCAAATAGTTGAATTTTCGCCAAAAAAAGATAAATTGATTTTCAACAAAGTAGTTCCATTTTCAACCAGAGATGAATTTTAAATTAAAGTGATGAATCTTCAAGCATAAAAATTAATTAAAAAAAAAGAGTTTAACTTTTAATCAAGTAGTTGAATTTTTAACTACAAAAAGATAAATTCGCAATGAACAACGTGAAAAAATTTTCTATTATAATTCTGAAATCTCACAGAGAAACAAATTTTTTAAATCGTATGATAAGTTCTCTTTTTAATTAATAAAAAGCAAGCGGTCATTTCTCGGGTTTTTGCGGTCATCTCTGGTAGAAACACTTTTCTAAATTGACCAAAAATTATTAAAATAATGAAAACTTGAATTTTTCTACGATCAGAAGTAATTTCCCATTTTTTTCCCGGCCAATAGAATTCCCGGTCATTTCCCGGTCTTTCCCGGTTTTCCGGTCACCCTGATAATATTTTAAATAAACATTGATTTTTAAAGAGAAACTTTAAACTTTTTTAAATATAATTTTCATCTAAAATAGAGGACTTTCAAGGATTTTTTTGCAAATTAAAGAACATTTAGGAAAATTCTCCAAAGAGGGGAACTTTCGGGGTCAAAAATAAAAATAAAATTTTCTTTTGCTTTTGAAAATGTTACCTGTGGTTCCAAACCTGCCAGTGTTGCATATGCAAGACCTTGGGGCATTACTGTTAATCCAACAGTAATACCAGCAATTGCATCGTTAAAAAATTTATCCGAATCATACTTTGGGAGCCAAGAGACAATTGGTATTCGTTTTTTCACGAATTTGCTTATCCAGTTGCCATCCCTCCTTATCCTCCAACGATTTTGTTTCACTACCGACATCCTCAATGATTCTGGAAATTAAAATAGTTAATTTAGTTTCCAATTCCATTCGATGAATTTTCAATATTCTGAAAAATTTGCTCAAATGGTAAAAAATTCAGGATAAATTTTTAAGACTTCAAAACAATTCAAGTTAAATTCCAACGAATTCGAATGAATTAGAAATAATTGTAAAAGTCAAAAAAATTCAATTGATTACCGTCAAATTGGAATGAATTTAGAGGAATTTAAGATAAACGAGAACAATTCGATGAAATTCATAAAAATTAAAGGTGAACAAAAAAAATTTTAATGAATTGAAAACAATTTTAAAATATGAAGAAACTTATGAATTCAGTAACTTTGAAATGAGCTTAGCAAAAATTCAAGGGAATTCAAAAGAATTTAAAAGAATTCAGGGTGAATTTCAAAAAATAATTTCAAATCTTTGAAACCCTACTAATTTCTAACTAAAAAAAATGACTAATGACTACAAAATAATTCAAATGAATTGGAAAGTTTTGAAATTCGAAAAAATCCATTTATTTCTGTAAAATTTGAGTGAATTTAGAGGAATTTAATGGAAACGAGAAGAATTCGACGAAATTCGTAAAAATTCATGGTGAATTAAAAAAAATCGAATGAAATGACAAAAATTAAAAAAAAATGAAAAAATTTTTAAAATATGGAAAAATTCATTGAATT